>JAXIVD010002334.1:0-62325 GCA_036785275.1 Cancer borealis | reverse complement strand
GGTATGCAGAGGTTGTGCCTAAGAAGGATCTAAATAAGGATGATGGTCAAGTTTGGTACATTCCACATCATGGAGTGTATCACTCTAAGAAACCAGGGAAACTCAGAGTAGTATTTGACTGCAGTGCAAACTATAAGAGTCAGTCTTTAAATGGCCATTTGTTACAGGGTCCAGACCTCACCAACAAATTGGTAGGGGTACTTTGCAGATTTAGGCAGGAACCTATTGCATTTGTTTGTGATATAGAAGCAATGTACCACCAAGTGAAGGTGAATCCAGAGCACAGGGACATGCTTAGGTTCCTTTGGTGGAAAAATGGTGATGTAACTAAAGAAATTGTTGAATACAGAATGACGGCTCACTTGTTTGGTGCTACATCGTCTCCAAGTGTTGCCAATTTTGCATTAAAGAAGGCTGCAGACGACCATGAATATCTGTGTGGTTCTGATGCAGCAAATTTTATAAGAACAGATTTTTATGTTGATGATGGCCTTAAGTCAGTGGCAACAGTGAATGAAGCCGTCACTCTGATGAAACAAAGCAAGGCAATATGTAGCATGGGAGGTTTCAACCTTCATAAGTTCTTGTCCAACAGTAGGGAAGTACTAGAAACGACATCCCCTCATGAAAGAGTGAATGTTGTTAAGAATTTAGATCTTAGTAAAGAAACACTGCCCATGGAAAGAACTCTGGGAATTCAATGGTGTATAGAGTCTGACACTTTTCAATCTAAAATACAGTTGAAAGATAAGACACTCACAATAAGAGGTATTTTGTCCACTATGAACTCTGTATATGACCCGTTAGGTCTAGTGTCACCTGTTATTCTTGTAGGCGAACAAATCCTTCAAGAATTATGCAAATATGGGTCTAGTTGGGAAGACGAAGTAACAGATAATGTCAGATATAAATGGGTAAAATGGAGAGATAAGCTGAACAAGTTGAAAGGGCCTCTGTATACCTAGATGCTATAAATGTGAGTCATTTGAAGAAATCTTATGCTTAATGATGTTGTTATTGTAAAAGATCACAATCTACCAAGAAACAGTTGGAGATTGGGTAGAGTCATAGAAGCTTTGCCTGATAATGACGGTCTTGTAAGAAAGGTTAAGCTCATGATGGCAGATTCTAATATTGACAATCAGGGAAAACGTACAAGATGTGTAAACATAATGGAAAGACCTATCCACAGTCTTGTTCTCTTGGTAGAATGTGATCAAAATGAAGACCAGGGTATCCCCGCCAAGGAGCCTTTGTAATTTAAGTGCCTTATGATGTGCCAGTATTAGTTTTAAGGCAAATTGTCTTTTAGTTTATAAGGTAAATTGTTGTACAATTTAGGGGAGCCATGTAACTGTATGTATATTTTATCATTCCTTTGTTGATCTCATTTATATAAAGATATTTAGAAGGTTCAAATACTGTAAAGAAGGATCAGTAGATGCCTAGCTGTTTCATAAGTAAAGGCGATCACATTGCTTATAGAGACTTGTTCACGTCACTCATTGCTGACAAGAGAAGCGCGCTCGCAGGATGTGATCGAGGTGAGATCTGTTTATTTCTTATATATTGTGGTATAAATTGACTGTTATGATGATTTATTGATTGTAAGCATTACTTGAAGTGTATGACAATGCCATGACAATGTATGTGTATTCGTTCTGTGACTGGAAATGTATATTTCAGTTCTTTACGACATGGTAGAGCCAGCCAGACATGGCATAGGCAGACATGGTTATGAAAATAGAGGACTGAGCTTCAATAAACGTCATCGGGAAATACGGGTTTCTGTTCACCCCGGTGAGGAAGCATGTCCTGCCATGCCTGTAAAACAGTTCACATTAATTAGAAGCCTGCGAAAGCCGCTATAGTAAAGAACTCGTCTCAACAAATGTGAAGATTGCTACGAGACGAGGGGACGCCACCTCACCCTAAGAAATCCCTTGTGTCAGCATTTCTGCCCCGGATACAAGCCGCACCCACAACAACGCCACCCCCACAGCCTCCATCTTATAATGCATCAAGGTCACAGGCAAGAGATTGTAGCTACACTGTAACAGTTCCTATATGGTAATATTGCCCTAAAATAGATTTGAATAGAGTGGGTAATCTAGAAGTCAGGATATTTGTTCAGTGTAGCTACTCCCTCAGTATATTTTTTAATAATGTCTAATATTGAGGAGAAAGGTGCCGTAGGTGGTCTGATTGAAGATGAGAGGGAATGGCAGGCGGGTAGAGGCGTACAGAGCCATGTTGGAGGTGCTAGGGAGAGATTGCCAACCGCGAAAGGGAAGGAGTATAAAATTAGTCAAGTTATAGAGAAGGTGGGGTTCTTTCAACGCAAATGGAAAAAATTTGTAAACAGAATTGGTAAAGGTATGGAAGAAGCATCCAGTCTCATGCACTTAATCAAAATGTCTGATGAAGAAATGGAATTGTATGCTAACTATGTTAGTGCATGTATGGAACTTAAAGATCTTAAGCAAGAAGAGTCGGATGAGTTAGATGAGTTAGAGAACCTTAAAGTAGATGAACAGATTCACCAAGAAACTGTAAAGGATTTAAAGAGTAAGAAATTGGAGATACTAAGTAATAAAGAATCTGTATTTTCTCATGCTAGTAAAGGTTCTAGTAGACATTCAAAAGCATCTAAGGCTTCCTCTGTATCATTACTAAGAAGGCAAGAAGCGGCAGCTAAATTGGCCGTGCTTAAAGCGGAAATAGAACATCATGATAATGTAGCTGAGGCACAGGCGTTAGTGGCAAAGAGTACAGCTGAGGCACAGGCGTTAGTGGCAAAGAGTACAGCTGAATTAGCCAAAAGAGAAAAAATGAGAGACATAGCAGCTGTCAGTGCAGAACTTGAAGCTCTAAATGAAGTTGAAGAGGATGATAGAGGGATGCTTCCAAGTGATGATGAAAGTGTAGGGAGGCAACAACATCTTCAACAATATTTAGAGGTACAAAGCAAAGATGTATCGCTACTGCAGCCTGATTCAGAGATAGATGAAGCCATGCCTCATAAATGTGTTACATTCTTCCCTAAACATGGATCTAAGGGTAAATCTCATAGTCTAATGAATGAGGAAGGATTAGGTGTTGGTAGAAGTACAAACGTTAATGCTCAAGCAATGAATCTCAACCCCTTAGCTCATAGTTTCATACCTCCTAGTAACTATACTCCCACTAATAATGTCAAACAGTCCTGTCAGTCTCTTTCCACTCCTGGTAGTAATCCTGTTACTTATATACCTGTTCAAGGATGGAGTTTACCTCCAATAGAGCCTCCAATTTTTAGTGGAGAACCCATGGAATTTCCACTCTGGATAAAAAAGTTTAAAACCTTTGTGGAAGCTAGGACAACTGATGCATCAGAAAGACTTGCATATCTTGACAAATATACAAGTGGTGAGGCAAAGGAAGCCATAAGAATGTTAATGTATTTAAATACTAACCAAGATTATGACACAGCAAAGAGAATTCTCTGGCAAAGATTTGGAAATGAAAGTGTAGTTGCCAATGCTTACATGAAAAGGTTGTCAGGATGGCCACAAATTCCTCAAGACGATGGTCCAGCCCTAATGAAGTTTTCAGATTTTTTAGAATGTTGTAGGGCAGCTATGCATTCTATTCCTCACTTGTCATTCCTTAATGATCCCAGAGAACATAGGAAATTACTAACAAAACTTCCTAGATCTATAATTAATAGTTGGAATGCGAAAATAAGTAAACATTGTTATAGCAGTTCTCAGTATGGGCCAGGGCAGTACCCACCTTTTGAAAGTTTTTGTAAATTCATCAACTCACAAGCTCATGCAGCATGTGATCCTTTTACTTCATACAATGCTGTGGTCATGGAAGCAAATGACAGTGGTAAAAGCAATGCAAGCTTGAACAGGAATAAGAGTAATAGGTCATATACCATGACTAAATTTAGAGGAAGTAAAGGTTTCATTACAAAACCATCTGAGGAAAGGACAGCTAGTTCCTTTAACAGTAAAGTAAATGTAGAGACTATGAAACAAGACTTTAAAGGAAAGGAAGGAAAGAGACAATTTTGTCGCTACTGTAAAGAGGAGCATGATTTAGAAAATTGTAAACTATTTGTAAAACTTGATCCTGATACAAAATTTACATTTATCAAAGAAAAAAGATTATGTGCAGGATGTTTAAATTGGGGTCACATCAAGAAAGACTGTAGGAGAAAGAAATCATGTAAGGTATGTCAGAGATTCCATCCCACCGTTCTCCATAATGATGCTTTAAGATCTCAGACTCAAGAAAGACCAGAACGGGTAATTGATCTCAAGAAAAACGATGAAAGACCAGTTGTAATAAATGAGGTTAAGGTCAAACAGTCAGTTGCTGGAGACACACACACTTTAATAGTACCAGTGTGGATGTACCAAGAAGGTAATGAAGGGAATAAAGTGTTAGTGTATGCATTGTTGGACAATCAATCTGATGCTTGTTTCGTGAAACAAAGTCTCTTAGATGAGGTGGGAGTGAGTGGACCGCAAATTTCTTTGCAAACTTCCACAATAAATGGAGAAGAGACAATTGTGTGTAATAAAGTCTCTGGACTTATAGTAGGAGGCATCTATGATGAACGAGATATAGAGCTTCCACATGCATACTCTAGAGAGAATATCCCAGCACGACGAGATCAGATTCCTAGGAGGGAGACAGCAGAAGGGTGGTCCCACTTATCTCTAATTGCTTCTAAACTCATGCCACATAGGTCAGATGTAGAAATAGGACTATTGATTGGAGTGAATTGTAATGAAGCAATAGAGCATAGGGAAGTAATCACAGGGGAGTCTGGAGAGCCCTGTGGGATAAGAACAGAGTTAGGATGGGGCATCCAAGGAAGGGTTGCTGTTAGTCAAGGCTTAGAAGATAATATCCTGACAGTATTTAGAACATTTGTACAAGAGGTCGAGATAAATCAGGAAAAAAGGGTAAGCTTCTTAGTCGTTCCATCAAGGACTATGGAGATAATAAATCCCTCCCAAGTAAAGGATATGTTTGAGCTTGATTTCAATGAAAGGAAGTCAGCTGATGTTCTATTATCGTATGAAGACAAAAGGTTTATGAATAAAATGAAAGCTGGAGTACATCAGCTGGAAGACAGGCATTACGAGTTGCCTCTTCCTCTTAAAAACGACAATGTCAAGCTTCCAAACAATAAAACTTTGGCAGAGCATAGATTAATGAAGCTAAAAAGCAGATTTGACAAAGATAAACAACACCATGATAACTATAAAGTGTTCTTGGATAATATGATAGATAAAGGGTATGCAGAGGTTGTGCCTAAGAAGGATCTAAATAAGGATGATGGTCAAGTTTGGTACATTCCACATCATGGAGTGTATCACTCTAAGAAACCAGGGAAACTCAGAGTAGTATTTGACTGCAGTGCAAACTATAAGAGTCAGTCTTTAAATGGCCATTTGTTACAGGGTCCAGACCTCACCAACAAATTGGTAGGGGTACTTTGCAGATTTAGGCAGGAACCTATTGCATTTGTTTGTGATATAGAAGCAATGTACCACCAAGTGAAGGTGAATCCAGAGCACAGGGACATGCTTAGGTTCCTTTGGTGGAAAAATGGTGATGTAACTAAAGAAATTGTTGAATACAGAATGACGGCTCACTTGTTTGGTGCTACATCGTCTCCAAGTGTTGCCAATTTTGCATTAAAGAAGGCTGCAGACGACCATGAATATCTGTGTGGTTCTGATGCAGCAAATTTTATAAGAACAGATTTTTATGTTGATGATGGCCTTAAGTCAGTGGCAACAGTGAATGAAGCCGTCACTCTGATGAAACAAAGCAAGGCAATATGTAGCATGGGAGGTTTCAACCTTCATAAGTTCTTGTCCAACAGTAGGGAAGTACTAGAAACGACATCCCCTCATGAAAGAGTGAATGTTGTTAAGAATTTAGATCTTAGTAAAGAAACACTGCCCATGGAAAGAACTCTGGGAATTCAATGGTGTATAGAGTCTGACACTTTTCAATCTAAAATACAGTTGAAAGATAAGACACTCACAATAAGAGGTATTTTGTCCACTATGAACTCTGTATATGACCCGTTAGGTCTAGTGTCACCTGTTATTCTTGTAGGCGAACAAATCCTTCAAGAATTATGCAAATATGGGTCTAGTTGGGAAGACGAAGTAACAGATAATGTCAGATATAAATGGGTAAAATGGAGAGATAAGCTGAACAAGTTGAAAGGGCCTCTGTATACCTAGATGCTATAAATGTGAGTCATTTGAAGAAATCTTATGCTTAATGATGTTGTTATTGTAAAAGATCACAATCTACCAAGAAACAGTTGGAGATTGGGTAGAGTCATAGAAGCTTTGCCTGATAATGACGGTCTTGTAAGAAAGGTTAAGCTCATGATGGCAGATTCTAATATTGACAATCAGGGAAAACGTACAAGATGTGTAAACATAATGGAAAGACCTATCCACAGTCTTGTTCTCTTGGTAGAATGTGATCAAAATGAAGACCAGGGTATCCCCGCCAAGGAGCCTTTGTAATTTAAGTGCCTTATGATGTGCCAGTATTAGTTTTAAGGCAAATTGTCTTTTAGTTTATAAGGTAAATTGTTGTACAATTTAGGGGAGCCATGTAACTGTATGTATATTTTATCATTCCTTTGTTGATCTCATTTATATAAAGATATTTAGAAGGTTCAAATACTGTAAAGAAGGATCAGTAGATGCCTAGCTGTTTCATAAGTAAAGGCGATCACATTGCTTATAGAGACTTGTTCACGTCACTCATTGCTGACAAGAGAAGCGCGCTCGCAGGATGTGATCGAGGTGAGATCTGTTTATTTCTTATATATTGTGGTATAAATTGACTGTTATGATGATTTATTGATTGTAAGCATTACTTGAAGTGTATGACAATGCCATGACAATGTATGTGTATTCGTTCTGTGACTGGAAATGTATATTTCAGTTCTTTACGACATGGTAGAGCCAGCCAGACATGGCATAGGCAGACATGGTTATGAAAATAGAGGACTGAGCTTCAATAAACGTCATCGGGAAATACGGGTTTCTGTTCACCCCGGTGAGGAAGCATGTCCTGCCATGCCTGTAAAACAGTTCACATTAATTAGAAGCCTGCGAAAGCCGCTATAGTAAAGAACTCGTCTCAACAAATGTGAAGATTGCTACGAGACGAGGGGACGCCACCTCACCCTAAGAAATCCCTTGTGTCAGCATTTCTGCCCCGGATACAAGCCGCACCCACAACAACGCCACCCCCACAGCCTCCATCTTATAATGCATCAAGGTCACAGGCAAGAGATTGTAGCTACACTGTAACAGTTCCTATATGGTAATATTGCCCTAAAATAGATTTGAATAGAGTGGGTAATCTAGAAGTCAGGATATTTGTTCAGTGTAGCTACTCCCTCAGTATATTTTTTAATAATGTCTAATATTGAGGAGAAAGGTGCCGTAGGTGGTCTGATTGAAGATGAGAGGGAATGGCAGGCGGGTAGAGGCGTACAGAGCCATGTTGGAGGTGCTAGGGAGAGATTGCCAACCGCGAAAGGGAAGGAGTATAAAATTAGTCAAGTTATAGAGAAGGTGGGGTTCTTTCAACGCAAATGGAAAAAATTTGTAAACAGAATTGGTAAAGGTATGGAAGAAGCATCCAGTCTCATGCACTTAATCAAAATGTCTGATGAAGAAATGGAATTGTATGCTAACTATGTTAGTGCATGTATGGAACTTAAAGATCTTAAGCAAGAAGAGTCGGATGAGTTAGATGAGTTAGAGAACCTTAAAGTAGATGAACAGATTCACCAAGAAACTGTAAAGGATTTAAAGAGTAAGAAATTGGAGATACTAAGTAATAAAGAATCTGTATTTTCTCATGCTAGTAAAGGTTCTAGTAGACATTCAAAAGCATCTAAGGCTTCCTCTGTATCATTACTAAGAAGGCAAGAAGCGGCAGCTAAATTGGCCGTGCTTAAAGCGGAAATAGAACATCATGATAATGTAGCTGAGGCACAGGCGTTAGTGGCAAAGAGTACAGCTGAGGCACAGGCGTTAGTGGCAAAGAGTACAGCTGAATTAGCCAAAAGAGAAAAAATGAGAGACATAGCAGCTGTCAGTGCAGAACTTGAAGCTCTAAATGAAGTTGAAGAGGATGATAGAGGGATGCTTCCAAGTGATGATGAAAGTGTAGGGAGGCAACAACATCTTCAACAATATTTAGAGGTACAAAGCAAAGATGTATCGCTACTGCAGCCTGATTCAGAGATAGATGAAGCCATGCCTCATAAATGTGTTACATTCTTCCCTAAACATGGATCTAAGGGTAAATCTCATAGTCTAATGAATGAGGAAGGATTAGGTGTTGGTAGAAGTACAAACGTTAATGCTCAAGCAATGAATCTCAACCCCTTAGCTCATAGTTTCATACCTCCTAGTAACTATACTCCCACTAATAATGTCAAACAGTCCTGTCAGTCTCTTTCCACTCCTGGTAGTAATCCTGTTACTTATATACCTGTTCAAGGATGGAGTTTACCTCCAATAGAGCCTCCAATTTTTAGTGGAGAACCCATGGAATTTCCACTCTGGATAAAAAAGTTTAAAACCTTTGTGGAAGCTAGGACAACTGATGCATCAGAAAGACTTGCATATCTTGACAAATATACAAGTGGTGAGGCAAAGGAAGCCATAAGAATGTTAATGTATTTAAATACTAACCAAGATTATGACACAGCAAAGAGAATTCTCTGGCAAAGATTTGGAAATGAAAGTGTAGTTGCCAATGCTTACATGAAAAGGTTGTCAGGATGGCCACAAATTCCTCAAGACGATGGTCCAGCCCTAATGAAGTTTTCAGATTTTTTAGAATGTTGTAGGGCAGCTATGCATTCTATTCCTCACTTGTCATTCCTTAATGATCCCAGAGAACATAGGAAATTACTAACAAAACTTCCTAGATCTATAATTAATAGTTGGAATGCGAAAATAAGTAAACATTGTTATAGCAGTTCTCAGTATGGGCCAGGGCAGTACCCACCTTTTGAAAGTTTTTGTAAATTCATCAACTCACAAGCTCATGCAGCATGTGATCCTTTTACTTCATACAATGCTGTGGTCATGGAAGCAAATGACAGTGGTAAAAGCAATGCAAGCTTGAACAGGAATAAGAGTAATAGGTCATATACCATGACTAAATTTAGAGGAAGTAAAGGTTTCATTACAAAACCATCTGAGGAAAGGACAGCTAGTTCCTTTAACAGTAAAGTAAATGTAGAGACTATGAAACAAGACTTTAAAGGAAAGGAAGGAAAGAGACAATTTTGTCGCTACTGTAAAGAGGAGCATGATTTAGAAAATTGTAAACTATTTGTAAAACTTGATCCTGATACAAAATTTACATTTATCAAAGAAAAAAGATTATGTGCAGGATGTTTAAATTGGGGTCACATCAAGAAAGACTGTAGGAGAAAGAAATCATGTAAGGTATGTCAGAGATTCCATCCCACCGTTCTCCATAATGATGCTTTAAGATCTCAGACTCAAGAAAGACCAGAACGGGTAATTGATCTCAAGAAAAACGATGAAAGACCAGTTGTAATAAATGAGGTTAAGGTCAAACAGTCAGTTGCTGGAGACACACACACTTTAATAGTACCAGTGTGGATGTACCAAGAAGGTAATGAAGGGAATAAAGTGTTAGTGTATGCATTGTTGGACAATCAATCTGATGCTTGTTTCGTGAAACAAAGTCTCTTAGATGAGGTGGGAGTGAGTGGACCGCAAATTTCTTTGCAAACTTCCACAATAAATGGAGAAGAGACAATTGTGTGTAATAAAGTCTCTGGACTTATAGTAGGAGGCATCTATGATGAACGAGATATAGAGCTTCCACATGCATACTCTAGAGAGAATATCCCAGCACGACGAGATCAGATTCCTAGGAGGGAGACAGCAGAAGGGTGGTCCCACTTATCTCTAATTGCTTCTAAACTCATGCCACATAGGTCAGATGTAGAAATAGGACTATTGATTGGAGTGAATTGTAATGAAGCAATAGAGCATAGGGAAGTAATCACAGGGGAGTCTGGAGAGCCCTGTGGGATAAGAACAGAGTTAGGATGGGGCATCCAAGGAAGGGTTGCTGTTAGTCAAGGCTTAGAAGATAATATCCTGACAGTATTTAGAACATTTGTACAAGAGGTCGAGATAAATCAGGAAAAAAGGGTAAGCTTCTTAGTCGTTCCATCAAGGACTATGGAGATAATAAATCCCTCCCAAGTAAAGGATATGTTTGAGCTTGATTTCAATGAAAGGAAGTCAGCTGATGTTCTATTATCGTATGAAGACAAAAGGTTTATGAATAAAATGAAAGCTGGAGTACATCAGCTGGAAGACAGGCATTACGAGTTGCCTCTTCCTCTTAAAAACGACAATGTCAAGCTTCCAAACAATAAAACTTTGGCAGAGCATAGATTAATGAAGCTAAAAAGCAGATTTGACAAAGATAAACAACACCATGATAACTATAAAGTGTTCTTGGATAATATGATAGATAAAGGGTATGCAGAGGTTGTGCCTAAGAAGGATCTAAATAAGGATGATGGTCAAGTTTGGTACATTCCACATCATGGAGTGTATCACTCTAAGAAACCAGGGAAACTCAGAGTAGTATTTGACTGCAGTGCAAACTATAAGAGTCAGTCTTTAAATGGCCATTTGTTACAGGGTCCAGACCTCACCAACAAATTGGTAGGGGTACTTTGCAGATTTAGGCAGGAACCTATTGCATTTGTTTGTGATATAGAAGCAATGTACCACCAAGTGAAGGTGAATCCAGAGCACAGGGACATGCTTAGGTTCCTTTGGTGGAAAAATGGTGATGTAACTAAAGAAATTGTTGAATACAGAATGACGGCTCACTTGTTTGGTGCTACATCGTCTCCAAGTGTTGCCAATTTTGCATTAAAGAAGGCTGCAGACGACCATGAATATCTGTGTGGTTCTGATGCAGCAAATTTTATAAGAACAGATTTTTATGTTGATGATGGCCTTAAGTCAGTGGCAACAGTGAATGAAGCCGTCACTCTGATGAAACAAAGCAAGGCAATATGTAGCATGGGAGGTTTCAACCTTCATAAGTTCTTGTCCAACAGTAGGGAAGTACTAGAAACGACATCCCCTCATGAAAGAGTGAATGTTGTTAAGAATTTAGATCTTAGTAAAGAAACACTGCCCATGGAAAGAACTCTGGGAATTCAATGGTGTATAGAGTCTGACACTTTTCAATCTAAAATACAGTTGAAAGATAAGACACTCACAATAAGAGGTATTTTGTCCACTATGAACTCTGTATATGACCCGTTAGGTCTAGTGTCACCTGTTATTCTTGTAGGCGAACAAATCCTTCAAGAATTATGCAAATATGGGTCTAGTTGGGAAGACGAAGTAACAGATAATGTCAGATATAAATGGGTAAAATGGAGAGATAAGCTGAACAAGTTGAAAGGGCCTCTGTATACCTAGATGCTATAAATGTGAGTCATTTGAAGAAATCTTATGCTTAATGATGTTGTTATTGTAAAAGATCACAATCTACCAAGAAACAGTTGGAGATTGGGTAGAGTCATAGAAGCTTTGCCTGATAATGACGGTCTTGTAAGAAAGGTTAAGCTCATGATGGCAGATTCTAATATTGACAATCAGGGAAAACGTACAAGATGTGTAAACATAATGGAAAGACCTATCCACAGTCTTGTTCTCTTGGTAGAATGTGATCAAAATGAAGACCAGGGTATCCCCGCCAAGGAGCCTTTGTAATTTAAGTGCCTTATGATGTGCCAGTATTAGTTTTAAGGCAAATTGTCTTTTAGTTTATAAGGTAAATTGTTGTACAATTTAGGGGAGCCATGTAACTGTATGTATATTTTATCATTCCTTTGTTGATCTCATTTATATAAAGATATTTAGAAGGTTCAAATACTGTAAAGAAGGATCAGTAGATGCCTAGCTGTTTCATAAGTAAAGGCGATCACATTGCTTATAGAGACTTGTTCACGTCACTCATTGCTGACAAGAGAAGCGCGCTCGCAGGATGTGATCGAGGTGAGATCTGTTTATTTCTTATATATTGTGGTATAAATTGACTGTTATGATGATTTATTGATTGTAAGCATTACTTGAAGTGTATGACAATGCCATGACAATGTATGTGTATTCGTTCTGTGACTGGAAATGTATATTTCAGTTCTTTACGACATGGTAGAGCCAGCCAGACATGGCATAGGCAGACATGGTTATGAAAATAGAGGACTGAGCTTCAATAAACGTCATCGGGAAATACGGGTTTCTGTTCACCCCGGTGAGGAAGCATGTCCTGCCATGCCTGTAAAACAGTTCACATTAATTAGAAGCCTGCGAAAGCCGCTATAGTAAAGAACTCGTCTCAACAAATGTGAAGATTGCTACGAGACGAGGGGACGCCACCTCACCCTAAGAAATCCCTTGTGTCAGCATTTCTGCCCCGGATACAAGCCGCACCCACAACAACGCCACCCCCACAGCCTCCATCTTATAATGCATCAAGGTCACAGGCAAGAGATTGTAGCTACACTGTAACAGTTCCTATATGGTAATATTGCCCTAAAATAGATTTGAATAGAGTGGGTAATCTAGAAGTCAGGATATTTGTTCAGTGTAGCTACTCCCTCAGTATATTTTTTAATAATGTCTAATATTGAGGAGAAAGGTGCCGTAGGTGGTCTGATTGAAGATGAGAGGGAATGGCAGGCGGGTAGAGGCGTACAGAGCCATGTTGGAGGTGCTAGGGAGAGATTGCCAACCGCGAAAGGGAAGGAGTATAAAATTAGTCAAGTTATAGAGAAGGTGGGGTTCTTTCAACGCAAATGGAAAAAATTTGTAAACAGAATTGGTAAAGGTATGGAAGAAGCATCCAGTCTCATGCACTTAATCAAAATGTCTGATGAAGAAATGGAATTGTATGCTAACTATGTTAGTGCATGTATGGAACTTAAAGATCTTAAGCAAGAAGAGTCGGATGAGTTAGATGAGTTAGAGAACCTTAAAGTAGATGAACAGATTCACCAAGAAACTGTAAAGGATTTAAAGAGTAAGAAATTGGAGATACTAAGTAATAAAGAATCTGTATTTTCTCATGCTAGTAAAGGTTCTAGTAGACATTCAAAAGCATCTAAGGCTTCCTCTGTATCATTACTAAGAAGGCAAGAAGCGGCAGCTAAATTGGCCGTGCTTAAAGCGGAAATAGAACATCATGATAATGTAGCTGAGGCACAGGCGTTAGTGGCAAAGAGTACAGCTGAGGCACAGGCGTTAGTGGCAAAGAGTACAGCTGAATTAGCCAAAAGAGAAAAAATGAGAGACATAGCAGCTGTCAGTGCAGAACTTGAAGCTCTAAATGAAGTTGAAGAGGATGATAGAGGGATGCTTCCAAGTGATGATGAAAGTGTAGGGAGGCAACAACATCTTCAACAATATTTAGAGGTACAAAGCAAAGATGTATCGCTACTGCAGCCTGATTCAGAGATAGATGAAGCCATGCCTCATAAATGTGTTACATTCTTCCCTAAACATGGATCTAAGGGTAAATCTCATAGTCTAATGAATGAGGAAGGATTAGGTGTTGGTAGAAGTACAAACGTTAATGCTCAAGCAATGAATCTCAACCCCTTAGCTCATAGTTTCATACCTCCTAGTAACTATACTCCCACTAATAATGTCAAACAGTCCTGTCAGTCTCTTTCCACTCCTGGTAGTAATCCTGTTACTTATATACCTGTTCAAGGATGGAGTTTACCTCCAATAGAGCCTCCAATTTTTAGTGGAGAACCCATGGAATTTCCACTCTGGATAAAAAAGTTTAAAACCTTTGTGGAAGCTAGGACAACTGATGCATCAGAAAGACTTGCATATCTTGACAAATATACAAGTGGTGAGGCAAAGGAAGCCATAAGAATGTTAATGTATTTAAATACTAACCAAGATTATGACACAGCAAAGAGAATTCTCTGGCAAAGATTTGGAAATGAAAGTGTAGTTGCCAATGCTTACATGAAAAGGTTGTCAGGATGGCCACAAATTCCTCAAGACGATGGTCCAGCCCTAATGAAGTTTTCAGATTTTTTAGAATGTTGTAGGGCAGCTATGCATTCTATTCCTCACTTGTCATTCCTTAATGATCCCAGAGAACATAGGAAATTACTAACAAAACTTCCTAGATCTATAATTAATAGTTGGAATGCGAAAATAAGTAAACATTGTTATAGCAGTTCTCAGTATGGGCCAGGGCAGTACCCACCTTTTGAAAGTTTTTGTAAATTCATCAACTCACAAGCTCATGCAGCATGTGATCCTTTTACTTCATACAATGCTGTGGTCATGGAAGCAAATGACAGTGGTAAAAGCAATGCAAGCTTGAACAGGAATAAGAGTAATAGGTCATATACCATGACTAAATTTAGAGGAAGTAAAGGTTTCATTACAAAACCATCTGAGGAAAGGACAGCTAGTTCCTTTAACAGTAAAGTAAATGTAGAGACTATGAAACAAGACTTTAAAGGAAAGGAAGGAAAGAGACAATTTTGTCGCTACTGTAAAGAGGAGCATGATTTAGAAAATTGTAAACTATTTGTAAAACTTGATCCTGATACAAAATTTACATTTATCAAAGAAAAAAGATTATGTGCAGGATGTTTAAATTGGGGTCACATCAAGAAAGACTGTAGGAGAAAGAAATCATGTAAGGTATGTCAGAGATTCCATCCCACCGTTCTCCATAATGATGCTTTAAGATCTCAGACTCAAGAAAGACCAGAACGGGTAATTGATCTCAAGAAAAACGATGAAAGACCAGTTGTAATAAATGAGGTTAAGGTCAAACAGTCAGTTGCTGGAGACACACACACTTTAATAGTACCAGTGTGGATGTACCAAGAAGGTAATGAAGGGAATAAAGTGTTAGTGTATGCATTGTTGGACAATCAATCTGATGCTTGTTTCGTGAAACAAAGTCTCTTAGATGAGGTGGGAGTGAGTGGACCGCAAATTTCTTTGCAAACTTCCACAATAAATGGAGAAGAGACAATTGTGTGTAATAAAGTCTCTGGACTTATAGTACGAGGCATCTATGATGAACGAGATATAGAGCTTCCACATGCATACTCTAGAGAGAATATCCCAGCACGACGAGATCAGATTCCTAGGAGGGAGACAGCAGAAGGGTGGTCCCACTTATCTCTAATTGCTTCTAAACTCATGCCACATAGGTCAGATGTAGAAATAGGACTATTGATTGGAGTGAATTGTAATGAAGCAATAGAGCATAGGGAAGTAATCACAGGGGAGTCTGGAGAGCCCTGTGGGATAAGAACAGAGTTAGGATGGGGCATCCAAGGAAGGGTTGCTGTTAGTCAAGGCTTAGAAGATAATATCCTGACAGTATTTAGAACATTTGTACAAGAGGTCGAGATAAATCAGGAAAAAAGGGTAAGCTTCTTAGTCGTTCCATCAAGGACTATGGAGATAATAAATCCCTCCCAAGTAAAGGATATGTTTGAGCTTGATTTCAATGAAAGGAAGTCAGCTGATGTTCTATTATCGTATGAAGACAAAAGGTTTATGAATAAAATGAAAGCTGGAGTACATCAGCTGGAAGACAGGCATTACGAGTTGCCTCTTCCTCTTAAAAACGACAATGTCAAGCTTCCAAACAATAAAACTTTGGCAGAGCATAGATTAATGAAGCTAAAAAGCAGATTTGACAAAGATAAACAACACCATGATAACTATAAAGTGTTCTTGGATAATATGATAGATAAAGGGTATGCAGAGGTTGTGCCTAAGAAGGATCTAAATAAGGATGATGGTCAAGTTTGGTACATTCCACATCATGGAGTGTATCACTCTAAGAAACCAGGGAAACTCAGAGTAGTATTTGACTGCAGTGCAAACTATAAGAGTCAGTCTTTAAATGGCCATTTGTTACAGGGTCCAGACCTCACCAACAAATTGGTAGGGGTACTTTGCAGATTTAGGCAGGAACCTATTGCATTTGTTTGTGATATAGAAGCAATGTACCACCAAGTGAAGGTGAATCCAGAGCACAGGGACATGCTTAGGTTCCTTTGGTGGAAAAATGGTGATGTAACTAAAGAAATTGTTGAATACAGAATGACGGCTCACTTGTTTGGTGCTACATCGTCTCCAAGTGTTGCCAATTTTGCATTAAAGAAGGCTGCAGACGACCATGAATATCTGTGTGGTTCTGATGCAGCAAATTTTATAAGAACAGATTTTTATGTTGATGATGGCCTTAAGTCAGTGGCAACAGTGAATGAAGCCGTCACTCTGATGAAACAAAGCAAGGCAATATGTAGCATGGGAGGTTTCAACCTTCATAAGTTCTTGTCCAACAGTAGGGAAGTACTAGAAACGACATCCCCTCATGAAAGAGTGAATGTTGTTAAGAATTTAGATCTTAGTAAAGAAACACTGCCCATGGAAAGAACTCTGGGAATTCAATGGTGTATAGAGTCTGACACTTTTCAATCTAAAATACAGTTGAAAGATAAGACACTCACAATAAGAGGTATTTTGTCCACTATGAACTCTGTATATGACCCGTTAGGTCTAGTGTCACCTGTTATTCTTGTAGGCGAACAAATCCTTCAAGAATTATGCAAATATGGGTCTAGTTGGGAAGACGAAGTAACAGATAATGTCAGATATAAATGGGTAAAATGGAGAGATAAGCTGAACAAGTTGAAAGGGCCTCTGTATACCTAGATGCTATAAATGTGAGTCATTTGAAGAAATCTTATGCTTAATGATGTTGTTATTGTAAAAGATCACAATCTACCAAGAAACAGTTGGAGATTGGGTAGAGTCATAGAAGCTTTGCCTGATAATGACGGTCTTGTAAGAAAGGTTAAGCTCATGATGGCAGATTCTAATATTGACAATCAGGGAAAACGTACAAGATGTGTAAACATAATGGAAAGACCTATCCACAGTCTTGTTCTCTTGGTAGAATGTGATCAAAATGAAGACCAGGGTATCCCCGCCAAGGAGCCTTTGTAATTTAAGTGCCTTATGATGTGCCAGTATTAGTTTTAAGGCAAATTGTCTTTTAGTTTATAAGGTAAATTGTTGTACAATTTAGGGGAGCCATGTAACTGTATGTATATTTTATCATTCCTTTGTTGATCTCATTTATATAAAGATATTTAGAAGGTTCAAATACTGTAAAGAAGGATCAGTAGATGCCTAGCTGTTTCATAAGTAAAGGCGATCACATTGCTTATAGAGACTTGTTCACGTCACTCATTGCTGACAAGAGAAGCGCGCTCGCAGGATGTGATCGAGGTGAGATCTGTTTATTTCTTATATATTGTGGTATAAATTGACTGTTATGATGATTTATTGATTGTAAGCATTACTTGAAGTGTATGACAATGCCATGACAATGTATGTGTATTCGTTCTGTGACTGGAAATGTATATTTCAGTTCTTTACGACATGGTAGAGCCAGCCAGACATGGCATAGGCAGACATGGTTATGAAAATAGAGGACTGAGCTTCAATAAACGTCATCGGGAAATACGGGTTTCTGTTCACCCCGGTGAGGAAGCATGTCCTGCCATGCCTGTAAAACAGTTCACATTAATTAGAAGCCTGCGAAAGCCGCTATAGTAAAGAACTCGTCTCAACAAATGTGAAGATTGCTACGAGACGAGGGGACGCCACCTCACCCTAAGAAATCCCTTGTGTCAGCATTTCTGCCCCGGATACAAGCCGCACCCACAACAACGCCACCCCCACAGCCTCCATCTTATAATGCATCAAGGTCACAGGCAAGAGATTGTAGCTACACTGTAACAGTTCCTATATGGTAATATTGCCCTAAAATAGATTTGAATAGAGTGGGTAATCTAGAAGTCAGGATATTTGTTCAGTGTAGCTACTCCCTCAGTATATTTTTTAATAATGTCTAATATTGAGGAGAAAGGTGCCGTAGGTGGTCTGATTGAAGATGAGAGGGAATGGCAGGCGGGTAGAGGCGTACAGAGCCATGTTGGAGGTGCTAGGGAGAGATTGCCAACCGCGAAAGGGAAGGAGTATAAAATTAGTCAAGTTATAGAGAAGGTGGGGTTCTTTCAACGCAAATGGAAAAAATTTGTAAACAGAATTGGTAAAGGTATGGAAGAAGCATCCAGTCTCATGCACTTAATCAAAATGTCTGATGAAGAAATGGAATTGTATGCTAACTATGTTAGTGCATGTATGGAACTTAAAGATCTTAAGCAAGAAGAGTCGGATGAGTTAGATGAGTTAGAGAACCTTAAAGTAGATGAACAGATTCACCAAGAAACTGTAAAGGATTTAAAGAGTAAGAAATTGGAGATACTAAGTAATAAAGAATCTGTATTTTCTCATGCTAGTAAAGGTTCTAGTAGACATTCAAAAGCATCTAAGGCTTCCTCTGTATCATTACTAAGAAGGCAAGAAGCGGCAGCTAAATTGGCCGTGCTTAAAGCGGAAATAGAACATCATGATAATGTAGCTGAGGCACAGGCGTTAGTGGCAAAGAGTACAGCTGAGGCACAGGCGTTAGTGGCAAAGAGTACAGCTGAATTAGCCAAAAGAGAAAAAATGAGAGACATAGCAGCTGTCAGTGCAGAACTTGAAGCTCTAAATGAAGTTGAAGAGGATGATAGAGGGATGCTTCCAAGTGATGATGAAAGTGTAGGGAGGCAACAACATCTTCAACAATATTTAGAGGTACAAAGCAAAGATGTATCGCTACTGCAGCCTGATTCAGAGATAGATGAAGCCATGCCTCATAAATGTGTTACATTCTTCCCTAAACATGGATCTAAGGGTAAATCTCATAGTCTAATGAATGAGGAAGGATTAGGTGTTGGTAGAAGTACAAACGTTAATGCTCAAGCAATGAATCTCAACCCCTTAGCTCATAGTTTCATACCTCCTAGTAACTATACTCCCACTAATAATGTCAAACAGTCCTGTCAGTCTCTTTCCACTCCTGGTAGTAATCCTGTTACTTATATACCTGTTCAAGGATGGAGTTTACCTCCAATAGAGCCTCCAATTTTTAGTGGAGAACCCATGGAATTTCCACTCTGGATAAAAAAGTTTAAAACCTTTGTGGAAGCTAGGACAACTGATGCATCAGAAAGACTTGCATATCTTGACAAATATACAAGTGGTGAGGCAAAGGAAGCCATAAGAATGTTAATGTATTTAAATACTAACCAAGATTATGACACAGCAAAGAGAATTCTCTGGCAAAGATTTGGAAATGAAAGTGTAGTTGCCAATGCTTACATGAAAAGGTTGTCAGGATGGCCACAAATTCCTCAAGACGATGGTCCAGCCCTAATGAAGTTTTCAGATTTTTTAGAATGTTGTAGGGCAGCTATGCATTCTATTCCTCACTTGTCATTCCTTAATGATCCCAGAGAACATAGGAAATTACTAACAAAACTTCCTAGATCTATAATTAATAGTTGGAATGCGAAAATAAGTAAACATTGTTATAGCAGTTCTCAGTATGGGCCAGGGCAGTACCCACCTTTTGAAAGTTTTTGTAAATTCATCAACTCACAAGCTCATGCAGCATGTGATCCTTTTACTTCATACAATGCTGTGGTCATGGAAGCAAATGACAGTGGTAAAAGCAATGCAAGCTTGAACAGGAATAAGAGTAATAGGTCATATACCATGACTAAATTTAGAGGAAGTAAAGGTTTCATTACAAAACCATCTGAGGAAAGGACAGCTAGTTCCTTTAACAGT
This sequence comes from Cancer borealis, assembly GCA_036785275.1. Lineage (NCBI taxonomy): Eukaryota > Metazoa > Arthropoda > Malacostraca > Decapoda > Cancridae > Cancer > Cancer borealis. The sequence goes on along the minus strand of JAXIVD010002334.1, from coordinate 42,442 downwards.
AAAGTAAATGTAGAGACTATGAAACAAGACTTTAAAGGAAAGGAAGGAAAGAGACAATTTTGTCGCTACTGTAAAGAGGAGCATGATTTAGAAAATTGTAAACTATTTGTAAAACTTGATCCTGATACAAAATTTACATTTATCAAAGAAAAAAGATTATGTGCAGGATGTTTAAATTGGGGTCACATCAAGAAAGACTGTAGGAGAAAGAAATCATGTAAGGTATGTCAGAGATTCCATCCCACCGTTCTCCATAATGATGCTTTAAGATCTCAGACTCAAGAAAGACCAGAACGGGTAATTGATCTCAAGAAAAACGATGAAAGACCAGTTGTAATAAATGAGGTTAAGGTCAAACAGTCAGTTGCTGGAGACACACACACTTTAATAGTACCAGTGTGGATGTACCAAGAAGGTAATGAAGGGAATAAAGTGTTAGTGTATGCATTGTTGGACAATCAATCTGATGCTTGTTTCGTGAAACAAAGTCTCTTAGATGAGGTGGGAGTGAGTGGACCGCAAATTTCTTTGCAAACTTCCACAATAAATGGAGAAGAGACAATTGTGTGTAATAAAGTCTCTGGACTTATAGTACGAGGCATCTATGATGAACGAGATATAGAGCTTCCACATGCATACTCTAGAGAGAATATCCCAGCACGACGAGATCAGATTCCTAGGAGGGAGACAGCAGAAGGGTGGTCCCACTTATCTCTAATTGCTTCTAAACTCATGCCACATAGGTCAGATGTAGAAATAGGACTATTGATTGGAGTGAATTGTAATGAAGCAATAGAGCATAGGGAAGTAATCACAGGGGAGTCTGGAGAGCCCTGTGGGATAAGAACAGAGTTAGGATGGGGCATCCAAGGAAGGGTTGCTGTTAGTCAAGGCTTAGAAGATAATATCCTGACAGTATTTAGAACATTTGTACAAGAGGTCGAGATAAATCAGGAAAAAAGGGTAAGCTTCTTAGTCGTTCCATCAAGGACTATGGAGATAATAAATCCCTCCCAAGTAAAGGATATGTTTGAGCTTGATTTCAATGAAAGGAAGTCAGCTGATGTTCTATTATCGTATGAAGACAAAAGGTTTATGAATAAAATGAAAGCTGGAGTACATCAGCTGGAAGACAGGCATTACGAGTTGCCTCTTCCTCTTAAAAACGACAATGTCAAGCTTCCAAACAATAAAACTTTGGCAGAGCATAGATTAATGAAGCTAAAAAGCAGATTTGACAAAGATAAACAACACCATGATAACTATAAAGTGTTCTTGGATAATATGATAGATAAAGGGTATGCAGAGGTTGTGCCTAAGAAGGATCTAAATAAGGATGATGGTCAAGTTTGGTACATTCCACATCATGGAGTGTATCACTCTAAGAAACCAGGGAAACTCAGAGTAGTATTTGACTGCAGTGCAAACTATAAGAGTCAGTCTTTAAATGGCCATTTGTTACAGGGTCCAGACCTCACCAACAAATTGGTAGGGGTACTTTGCAGATTTAGGCAGGAACCTATTGCATTTGTTTGTGATATAGAAGCAATGTACCACCAAGTGAAGGTGAATCCAGAGCACAGGGACATGCTTAGGTTCCTTTGGTGGAAAAATGGTGATGTAACTAAAGAAATTGTTGAATACAGAATGACGGCTCACTTGTTTGGTGCTACATCGTCTCCAAGTGTTGCCAATTTTGCATTAAAGAAGGCTGCAGACGACCATGAATATCTGTGTGGTTCTGATGCAGCAAATTTTATAAGAACAGATTTTTATGTTGATGATGGCCTTAAGTCAGTGGCAACAGTGAATGAAGCCGTCACTCTGATGAAACAAAGCAAGGCAATATGTAGCATGGGAGGTTTCAACCTTCATAAGTTCTTGTCCAACAGTAGGGAAGTACTAGAAACGACATCCCCTCATGAAAGAGTGAATGTTGTTAAGAATTTAGATCTTAGTAAAGAAACACTGCCCATGGAAAGAACTCTGGGAATTCAATGGTGTATAGAGTCTGACACTTTTCAATCTAAAATACAGTTGAAAGATAAGACACTCACAATAAGAGGTATTTTGTCCACTATGAACTCTGTATATGACCCGTTAGGTCTAGTGTCACCTGTTATTCTTGTAGGCGAACAAATCCTTCAAGAATTATGCAAATATGGGTCTAGTTGGGAAGACGAAGTAACAGATAATGTCAGATATAAATGGGTAAAATGGAGAGATAAGCTGAACAAGTTGAAAGGGCCTCTGTATACCTAGATGCTATAAATGTGAGTCATTTGAAGAAATCTTATGCTTAATGATGTTGTTATTGTAAAAGATCACAATCTACCAAGAAACAGTTGGAGATTGGGTAGAGTCATAGAAGCTTTGCCTGATAATGACGGTCTTGTAAGAAAGGTTAAGCTCATGATGGCAGATTCTAATATTGACAATCAGGGAAAACGTACAAGATGTGTAAACATAATGGAAAGACCTATCCACAGTCTTGTTCTCTTGGTAGAATGTGATCAAAATGAAGACCAGGGTATCCCCGCCAAGGAGCCTTTGTAATTTAAGTGCCTTATGATGTGCCAGTATTAGTTTTAAGGCAAATTGTCTTTTAGTTTATAAGGTAAATTGTTGTACAATTTAGGGGAGCCATGTAACTGTATGTATATTTTATCATTCCTTTGTTGATCTCATTTATATAAAGATATTTAGAAGGTTCAAATACTGTAAAGAAGGATCAGTAGATGCCTAGCTGTTTCATAAGTAAAGGCGATCACATTGCTTATAGAGACTTGTTCACGTCACTCATTGCTGACAAGAGAAGCGCGCTCGCAGGATGTGATCGAGGTGAGATCTGTTTATTTCTTATATATTGTGGTATAAATTGACTGTTATGATGATTTATTGATTGTAAGCATTACTTGAAGTGTATGACAATGCCATGACAATGTATGTGTATTCGTTCTGTGACTGGAAATGTATATTTCAGTTCTTTACGACATGGTAGAGCCAGCCAGACATGGCATAGGCAGACATGGTTATGAAAATAGAGGACTGAGCTTCAATAAACGTCATCGGGAAATACGGGTTTCTGTTCACCCCGGTGAGGAAGCATGTCCTGCCATGCCTGTAAAACAGTTCACATTAATTAGAAGCCTGCGAAAGCCGCTATAGTAAAGAACTCGTCTCAACAAATGTGAAGATTGCTACGAGACGAGGGGACGCCACCTCACCCTAAGAAATCCCTTGTGTCAGCATTTCTGCCCCGGATACAAGCCGCACCCACAACAACGCCACCCCCACAGCCTCCATCTTATAATGCATCAAGGTCACAGGCAAGAGATTGTAGCTACACTGTAACAGTTCCTATATGGTAATATTGCCCTAAAATAGATTTGAATAGAGTGGGTAATCTAGAAGTCAGGATATTTGTTCAGTGTAGCTACTCCCTCAGTATATTTTTTAATAATGTCTAATATTGAGGAGAAAGGTGCCGTAGGTGGTCTGATTGAAGATGAGAGGGAATGGCAGGCGGGTAGAGGCGTACAGAGCCATGTTGGAGGTGCTAGGGAGAGATTGCCAACCGCGAAAGGGAAGGAGTATAAAATTAGTCAAGTTATAGAGAAGGTGGGGTTCTTTCAACGCAAATGGAAAAAATTTGTAAACAGAATTGGTAAAGGTATGGAAGAAGCATCCAGTCTCATGCACTTAATCAAAATGTCTGATGAAGAAATGGAATTGTATGCTAACTATGTTAGTGCATGTATGGAACTTAAAGATCTTAAGCAAGAAGAGTCGGATGAGTTAGATGAGTTAGAGAACCTTAAAGTAGATGAACAGATTCACCAAGAAACTGTAAAGGATTTAAAGAGTAAGAAATTGGAGATACTAAGTAATAAAGAATCTGTATTTTCTCATGCTAGTAAAGGTTCTAGTAGACATTCAAAAGCATCTAAGGCTTCCTCTGTATCATTACTAAGAAGGCAAGAAGCGGCAGCTAAATTGGCCGTGCTTAAAGCGGAAATAGAACATCATGATAATGTAGCTGAGGCACAGGCGTTAGTGGCAAAGAGTACAGCTGAGGCACAGACGTTAGTGGCAAAGAGTACAGCTGAATTAGCCAAAAGAGAAAAAATGAGAGACATAGCAGCTGTCAGTGCAGAACTTGAAGCTCTAAATGAAGTTGAAGAGGATGATAGAGGGATGCTTCCAAGTGATGATGAAAGTGTAGGGAGGCAACAACATCTTCAACAATATTTAGAGGTACAAAGCAAAGATGTATCGCTACTGCAGCCTGATTCAGAGATAGATGAAGCCATGCCTCATAAATGTGTTACATTCTTCCCTAAACATGGATCTAAGGGTAAATCTCATAGTCTAATGAATGAGGAAGGATTAGGTGTTGGTAGAAGTACAAACGTTAATGCTCAAGCAATGAATCTCAACCCCTTAGCTCATAGTTTCATACCTCCTAGTAACTATACTCCCACTAATAATGTCAAACAGTCCTGTCAGTCTCTTTCCACTCCTGGTAGTAATCCTGTTACTTATATACCTGTTCAAGGATGGAGTTTACCTCCAATAGAGCCTCCAATTTTTAGTGGAGAACCCATGGAATTTCCACTCTGGATAAAAAAGTTTAAAACCTTTGTGGAAGCTAGGACAACTGATGCATCAGAAAGACTTGCATATCTTGACAAATATACAAGTGGTGAGGCAAAGGAAGCCATAAGAATGTTAATGTATTTAAATACTAACCAAGATTATGACACAGCAAAGAGAATTCTCTGGCAAAGATTTGGAAATGAAAGTGTAGTTGCCAATGCTTACATGAAAAGGTTGTCAGGATGGCCACAAATTCCTCAAGACGATGGTCCAGCCCTAATGAAGTTTTCAGATTTTTTAGAATGTTGTAGGGCAGCTATGCATTCTATTCCTCACTTGTCATTCCTTAATGATCCCAGAGAACATAGGAAATTACTAACAAAACTTCCTAGATCTATAATTAATAGTTGGAATGCGAAAATAAGTAAACATTGTTATAGCAGTTCTCAGTATGGGCCAGGGCAGTACCCACCTTTTGAAAGTTTTTGTAAATTCATCAACTCACAAGCTCATGCAGCATGTGATCCTTTTACTTCATACAATGCTGTGGTCATGGAAGCAAATGACAGTGGTAAAAGCAATGCAAGCTTGAACAGGAATAAGAGTAATAGGTCATATACCATGACTAAATTTAGAGGAAGTAAAGGTTTCATTACAAAACCATCTGAGGAAAGGACAGCTAGTTCCTTTAACAGTAAAGTAAATGTAGAGACTATGAAACAAGACTTTAAAGGAAAGGAAGGAAAGAGACAATTTTGTCGCTACTGTAAAGAGGAGCATGATTTAGAAAATTGTAAACTATTTGTAAAACTTGATCCTGATACAAAATTTACATTTATCAAAGAAAAAAGATTATGTGCAGGATGTTTAAATTGGGGTCACATCAAGAAAGACTGTAGGAGAAAGAAATCATGTAAGGTATGTCAGAGATTCCATCCCACCGTTCTCCATAATGATGCTTTAAGATCTCAGACTCAAGAAAGACCAGAACGGGTAATTGATCTCAAGAAAAACGATGAAAGACCAGTTGTAATAAATGAGGTTAAGGTCAAACAGTCAGTTGCTGGAGACACACACACTTTAATAGTACCAGTGTGGATGTACCAAGAAGGTAATGAAGGGAATAAAGTGTTAGTGTATGCATTGTTGGACAATCAATCTGATGCTTGTTTCGTGAAACAAAGTCTCTTAGATGAGGTGGGAGTGAGTGGACCGCAAATTTCTTTGCAAACTTCCACAATAAATGGAGAAGAGACAATTGTGTGTAATAAAGTCTCTGGACTTATAGTACGAGGCATCTATGATGAACGAGATATAGAGCTTCCACATGCATACTCTAGAGAGAATATCCCAGCACGACGAGATCAGATTCCTAGGAGGGAGACAGCAGAAGGGTGGTCCCACTTATCTCTAATTGCTTCTAAACTCATGCCACATAGGTCAGATGTAGAAATAGGACTATTGATTGGAGTGAATTGTAATGAAGCAATAGAGCATAGGGAAGTAATCACAGGGGAGTCTGGAGAGCCCTGTGGGATAAGAACAGAGTTAGGATGGGGCATCCAAGGAAGGGTTGCTGTTAGTCAAGGCTTAGAAGATAATATCCTGACAGTATTTAGAACATTTGTACAAGAGGTCGAGATAAATCAGGAAAAAAGGGTAAGCTTCTTAGTCGTTCCATCAAGGACTATGGAGATAATAAATCCCTCCCAAGTAAAGGATATGTTTGAGCTTGATTTCAATGAAAGGAAGTCAGCTGATGTTCTATTATCGTATGAAGACAAAAGGTTTATGAATAAAATGAAAGCTGGAGTACATCAGCTGGAAGACAGGCATTACGAGTTGCCTCTTCCTCTTAAAAACGACAATGTCAAGCTTCCAAACAATAAAACTTTGGCAGAGCATAGATTAATGAAGCTAAAAAGCAGATTTGACAAAGATAAACAACACCATGATAACTATAAAGTGTTCTTGGATAATATGATAGATAAAGGGTATGCAGAGGTTGTGCCTAAGAAGGATCTAAATAAGGATGATGGTCAAGTTTGGTACATTCCACATCATGGAGTGTATCACTCTAAGAAACCAGGGAAACTCAGAGTAGTATTTGACTGCAGTGCAAACTATAAGAGTCAGTCTTTAAATGGCCATTTGTTACAGGGTCCAGACCTCACCAACAAATTGGTAGGGGTACTTTGCAGATTTAGGCAGGAACCTATTGCATTTGTTTGTGATATAGAAGCAATGTACCACCAAGTGAAGGTGAATCCAGAGCACAGGGACATGCTTAGGTTCCTTTGGTGGAAAAATGGTGATGTAACTAAAGAAATTGTTGAATACAGAATGACGGCTCACTTGTTTGGTGCTACATCGTCTCCAAGTGTTGCCAATTTTGCATTAAAGAAGGCTGCAGACGACCATGAATATCTGTGTGGTTCTGATGCAGCAAATTTTATAAGAACAGATTTTTATGTTGATGATGGCCTTAAGTCAGTGGCAACAGTGAATGAAGCCGTCACTCTGATGAAACAAAGCAAGGCAATATGTAGCATGGGAGGTTTCAACCTTCATAAGTTCTTGTCCAACAGTAGGGAAGTACTAGAAACGACATCCCCTCATGAAAGAGTGAATGTTGTTAAGAATTTAGATCTTAGTAAAGAAACACTGCCCATGGAAAGAACTCTGGGAATTCAATGGTGTATAGAGTCTGACACTTTTCAATCTAAAATACAGTTGAAAGATAAGACACTCACAATAAGAGGTATTTTGTCCACTATGAACTCTGTATATGACCCGTTAGGTCTAGTGTCACCTGTTATTCTTGTAGGCGAACAAATCATTCAAGAATTATGCAAATATGGGTCTAGTTGGGAAGACGAAGTAACAGATAATGTCAGATATAAATGGGTAAAATGGAGAGATAAGCTGAACAAGTTGAAAGGGCCTCTGTATACCTAGATGCTATAAATGTGAGTCATTTGAAGAAATCTTATGCTTAATGATGTTGTTATTGTAAAAGATCACAATCTACCAAGAAACAGTTGGAGATTGGGTAGAGTCATAGAAGCTTTGCCTGATAATGACGGTCTTGTAAGAAAGGTTAAGCTCATGATGGCAGATTCTAATATTGACAATCAGGGAAAACGTACAAGATGTGTAAACATAATGGAAAGACCTATCCACAGTCTTGTTCTCTTGGTAGAATGTGATCAAAATGAAGACCAGGGTATCCCCGCCAAGGAGCCTTTGTAATTTAAGTGCCTTATGATGTGCCAGTATTAGTTTTAAGGCAAATTGTCTTTTAGTTTATAAGGTAAATTGTTGTACAATTTAGGGGAGCCATGTAACTGTATGTATATTTTATCATTCCTTTGTTGATCTCATTTATATAAAGATATTTAGAAGGTTCAAATACTGTAAAGAAGGATCAGTAGATGCCTAGCTGTTTCATAAGTAAAGGCGATCACATTGCTTATAGAGACTTGTTCACGTCACTCATTGCTGACAAGAGAAGCGCGCTCGCAGGATGTGATCGAGGTGAGATCTGTTTATTTCTTATATATTGTGGTATAAATTGACTGTTATGATGATTTATTGATTGTAAGCATTACTTGAAGTGTATGACAATGCCATGACAATGTATGTGTATTCGTTCTGTGACTGGAAATGTATATTTCAGTTCTTTACGACATGGTAGAGCCAGCCAGACATGGCATAGGCAGACATGGTTATGAAAATAGAGGACTGAGCTTCAATAAACGTCATCGGGAAATACGGGTTTCTGTTCACCCCGGTGAGGAAGCATGTCCTGCCATGCCTGTAAAACAGTTCACATTAATTAGAAGCCTGCGAAAGCCGCTATAGTAAAGAACTCGTCTCAACAAATGTGAAGATTGCTACGAGACGAGGGGACGCCACCTCACCCTAAGAAATCCCTTGTGTCAGCATTTCTGCCCCGGATACAAGCCGCACCCACAACAACGCCACCCCCACAGCCTCCATCTTATAATGCATCAAGGTCACAGGCAAGAGATTGTAGCTACACTGTAACAGTTCCTATATGGTAATATTGCCCTAAAATAGATTTGAATAGAGTGGGTAATCTAGAAGTCAGGATATTTGTTCAGTGTAGCTACTCCCTCAGTATATTTTTTAATAATGTCTAATATTGAGGAGAAAGGTGCCGTAGGTGGTCTGATTGAAGATGAGAGGGAATGGCAGGCGGGTAGAGGCGTACAGAGCCATGTTGGAGGTGCTAGGGAGAGATTGCCAACCGCGAAAGGGAAGGAGTATAAAATTAGTCAAGTTATAGAGAAGGTGGGGTTCTTTCAACGCAAATGGAAAAAATTTGTAAACAGAATTGGTAAAGGTATGGAAGAAGCATCCAGTCTCATGCACTTAATCAAAATGTCTGATGAAGAAATGGAATTGTATGCTAACTATGTTAGTGCATGTATGGAACTTAAAGATCTTAAGCAAGAAGAGTCGGATGAGTTAGATGAGTTAGAGAACCTTAAAGTAGATGAACAGATTCACCAAGAAACTGTAAAGGATTTAAAGAGTAAGAAATTGGAGATACTAAGTAATAAAGAATCTGTATTTTCTCATGCTAGTAAAGGTTCTAGTAGACATTCAAAAGCATCTAAGGCTTCCTCTGTATCATTACTAAGAAGGCAAGAAGCGGCAGCTAAATTGGCCGTGCTTAAAGCGGAAATAGAACATCATGATAATGTAGCTGAGGCACAGGCGTTAGTGGCAAAGAGTACAGCTGAGGCACAGGCGTTAGTGGCAAAGAGTACAGCTGAATTAGCCAAAAGAGAAAAAATGAGAGACATAGCAGCTGTCAGTGCAGAACTTGAAGCTCTAAATGAAGTTGAAGAGGATGATAGAGGGATGCTTCCAAGTGATGATGAAAGTGTAGGGAGGCAACAACATCTTCAACAATATTTAGAGGTACAAAGCAAAGATGTATCGCTACTGCAGCCTGATTCAGAGATAGATGAAGCCATGCCTCATAAATGTGTTACATTCTTCCCTAAACATGGATCTAAGGGTAAATCTCATAGTCTAATGAATGAGGAAGGATTAGGTGTTGGTAGAAGTACAAACGTTAATGCTCAAGCAATGAATCTCAACCCCTTAGCTCATAGTTTCATACCTCCTAGTAACTATACTCCCACTAATAATGTCAAACAGTCCTGTCAGTCTCTTTCCACTCCTGGTAGTAATCCTGTTACTTATATACCTGTTCAAGGATGGAGTTTACCTCCAATAGAGTCTCCAATTTTTAGTGGAGAACCCATGGAATTTCCACTCTGGATAAAAAAGTTTAAAACCTTTGTGGAAGCTAGGACAACTGATGCATCAGAAAGACTTGCATATCTTGACAAATATACAAGTGGTGAGGCAAAGGAAGCCATAAGAATGTTAATGTATTTAAATACTAACCAAGATTATGACACAGCAAAGAGAATTCTCTGGCAAAGATTTGGAAATGAAAGTGTAGTTGCCAATGCTTACATGAAAAGGTTGTCAGGATGGCCACAAATTCCTCAAGACGATGGTCCAGCCCTAATGAAGTTTTCAGATTTTTTAGAATGTTGTAGGGCAGCTATGCATTCTATTCCTCACTTGTCATTCCTTAATGATCCCAGAGAACATAGGAAATTACTAACAAAACTTCCTAGATCTATAATTAATAGTTGGAATGCGAAAATAAGTAAACATTGTTATAGCAGTTCTCAGTATGGGCCAGGGCAGTACCCACCTTTTGAAAGTTTTTGTAAATTCATCAACTCACAAGCTCATGCAGCATGTGATCCTTTTACTTCATACAATGCTGTGGTCATGGAAGCAAATGACAGTGGTAAAAGCAATGCAAGCTTGAACAGGAATAAGAGTAATAGGTCATATACCATGACTAAATTTAGAGGAAGTAAAGGTTTCATTACAAAACCATCTGAGGAAAGGACAGCTAGTTCCTTTAACAGTAAAGTAAATGTAGAGACTATGAAACAAGACTTTAAAGGAAAGGAAGGAAAGAGACAATTTTGTCGCTACTGTAAAGAGGAGCATGATTTAGAAAATTGTAAACTATTTGTAAAACTTGATCCTGATACAAAATTTACATTTATCAAAGAAAAAAGATTATGTGCAGGATGTTTAAATTGGGGTCACATCAAGAAAGACTGTAGGAGAAAGAAATCATGTAAGGTATGTCAGAGATTCCATCCCACCGTTCTCCATAATGATGCTTTAAGATCTCAGACTCAAGAAAGACCAGAACGGGTAATTGATCTCAAGAAAAACGATGAAAGACCAGTTGTAATAAATGAGGTTAAGGTCAAACAGTCAGTTGCTGGAGACACACACACTTTAATAGTACCAGTGTGGATGTACCAAGAAGGTAATGAAGGGAATAAAGTGTTAGTGTATGCATTGTTGGACAATCAATCTGATGCTTGTTTCGTGAAACAAAGTCTCTTAGATGAGGTGGGAGTGAGTGGACCGCAAATTTCTTTGCAAACTTCCACAATAAATGGAGAAGAGACAATTGTGTGTAATAAAGTCTCTGGACTTATAGTACGAGGCATCTATGATGAACGAGATATAGAGCTTCCACATGCATACTCTAGAGAGAATATCCCAGCACGACGAGATCAGATTCCTAGGAGGGAGACAGCAGAAGGGTGGTCCCACTTATCTCTAATTGCTTCTAAACTCATGCCACATAGGTCAGATGTAGAAATAGGACTATTGATTGGAGTGAATTGTAATGAAGCAATAGAGCATAGGGAAGTAATCACAGGGGAGTCTGGAGAGCCCTGTGGGATAAGAACAGAGTTAGGATGGGGCATCCAAGGAAGGGTTGCTGTTAGTCAAGGCTTAGAAGATAATATCCTGACAGTATTTAGAACATTTGTACAAGAGGTCGAGATAAATCAGGAAAAAAGGGTAAGCTTCTTAGTCGTTCCATCAAGGACTATGGAGATAATAAATCCCTCCCAAGTAAAGGATATGTTTGAGCTTGATTTCAATGAAAGGAAGTCAGCTGATGTTCTATTATCGTATGAAGACAAAAGGTTTATGAATAAAATGAAAGCTGGAGTACATCAGCTGGAAGACAGGCATTACGAGTTGCCTCTTCCTCTTAAAAACGACAATGTCAAGCTTCCAAACAATAAAACTTTGGCAGAGCATAGATTAATGAAGCTAAAAAGCAGATTTGACAAAGATAAACAACACCATGATAACTATAAAGTGTTCTTGGATAATATGATAGATAAAGGGTATGCAGAGGTTGTGCCTAAGAAGGATCTAAATAAGGATGATGGTCAAGTTTGGTACATTCCACATCATGGAGTGTATCACTCTAAGAAACCAGGGAAACTCAGAGTAGTATTTGACTGCAGTGCAAACTATAAGAGTCAGTCTTTAAATGGCCATTTGTTACAGGGTCCAGACCTCACCAACAAATTGGTAGGGGTACTTTGCAGATTTAGGCAGGAACCTATTGCATTTGTTTGTGATATAGAAGCAATGTACCACCAAGTGAAGGTGAATCCAGAGCACAGGGACATGCTTAGGTTCCTTTGGTGGAAAAATGGTGATGTAACTAAAGAAATTGTTGAATACAGAATGACGGCTCACTTGTTTGGTGCTACATCGTCTCCAAGTGTTGCCAATTTTGCATTAAAGAAGGCTGCAGACGACCATGAATATCTGTGTGGTTCTGATGCAGCAAATTTTATAAGAACAGATTTTTATGTTGATGATGGCCTTAAGTCAGTGGCAACAGTGAATGAAGCCGTCACTCTGATGAAACAAAGCAAGGCAATATGTAGCATGGGAGGTTTCAACCTTCATAAGTTCTTGTCCAACAGTAGGGAAGTACTAGAAACGACATCCCCTCATGAAAGAGTGAATGTTGTTAAGAATTTAGATCTTAGTAAAGAAACACTGCCCATGGAAAGAACTCTGGGAATTCAATGGTGTATAGAGTCTGACACTTTTCAATCTAAAATACAGTTGAAAGATAAGACACTCACAATAAGAGGTATTTTGTCCACTATGAACTCTGTATATGACCCGTTAGGTCTAGTGTCACCTGTTATTCTTGTAGGCGAACAAATCCTTCAAGAATTATGCAAATATGGGTCTAGTTGGGAAGACGAAGTAACAGATAATGTCAGATATAAATGGGTAAAATGGAGAGATAAGCTGAACAAGTTGAAAGGGCCTCTGTATACCTAGATGCTATAAATGTGAGTCATTTGAAGAAATCTTATGCTTAATGATGTTGTTATTGTAAAAGATCACAATCTACCAAGAAACAGTTGGAGATTGGGTAGAGTCATAGAAGCTTTGCCTGATAATGACGGTCTTGTAAGAAAGGTTAAGCTCATGATGGCAGATTCTAATATTGACAATCAGGGAAAACGTACAAGATGTGTAAACATAATGGAAAGACCTATCCACAGTCTTGTTCTCTTGGTAGAATGTGATCAAAATGAAGACCAGGGTATCCCCGCCAAGGAGCCTTTGTAATTTAAGTGCCTTATGATGTGCCAGTATTAGTTTTAAGGCAAATTGTCTTTTAGTTTATAAGGTAAATTGTTGTACAATTTAGGGGAGCCATGTAACTGTATGTATATTTTATCATTCCTTTGTTGATCTCATTTATATAAAGATATTTAGAAGGTTCAAATACTGTAAAGAAGGATCAGTAGATGCCTAGCTGTTTCATAAGTAAAGGCGATCACATTGCTTATAGAGACTTGTTCACGTCACTCATTGCTGACAAGAGAAGCGCGCTCGCAGGATGTGATCGAGGTGAGATCTGTTTATTTCTTATATATTGTGGTATAAATTGACTGTTATGATGATTTATTGATTGTAAGCATTACTTGAAGTGTATGACAATGCCATGACAATGTATGTGTATTCGTTCTGTGACTGGAAATGTATATTTCAGTTCTTTACGACATGGTAGAGCCAGCCAGACATGGCATAGGCAGACATGGTTATGAAAATAGAGGACTGAGCTTCAATAAACGTCATCGGGAAATACGGGTTTCTGTTCACCCCGGTGAGGAAGCATGTCCTGCCATGCCTGTAAAACAGTTCACATTAATTAGAAGCCTGCGAAAGCCGCTATAGTAAAGAACTCGTCTCAACAAATGTGAAGATTGCTACGAGACGAGGGGACGCCACCTCACCCTAAGAAATCCCTTGTGTCAGCATTTCTGCCCCGGATACAAGCCGCACCCACAACAACGCCACCCCCACAGCCTCCATCTTATAATGCATCAAGGTCACAGGCAAGAGATTGTAGCTACACTGTAACAGTTCCTATATGGTAATATTGCCCTAAAATAGATTTGAATAGAGTGGGTAATCTAGAAGTCAGGATATTTGTTCAGTGTAGCTACTCCCTCAGTATATTTTTTAATAATGTCTAATATTGAGGAGAAAGGTGCCGTAGGTGGTCTGATTGAAGATGAGAGGGAATGGCAGGCGGGTAGAGGCGTACAGAGCCATGTTGGAGGTGCTAGGGAGAGATTGCCAACCGCGAAAGGGAAGGAGTATAAAATTAGTCAAGTTATAGAGAAGGTGGGGTTCTTTCAACGCAAATGGAAAAAATTTGTAAACAGAATTGGTAAAGGTATGGAAGAAGCATCCAGTCTCATGCACTTAATCAAAATGTCTGATGAAGAAATGGAATTGTATGCTAACTATGTTAGTGCATGTATGGAACTTAAAGATCTTAAGCAAGAAGAGTCGGATGAGTTAGATGAGTTAGAGAACCTTAAAGTAGATGAACAGATTCACCAAGAAACTGTAAAGGATTTAAAGAGTAAGAAATTGGAGATACTAAGTAATAAAGAATCTGTATTTTCTCATGCTAGTAAAGGTTCTAGTAGACATTCAAAAGCATCTAAGGCTTCCTCTGTATCATTACTAAGAAGGCAAGAAGCGGCAGCTAAATTGGCCGTGCTTAAAGCGGAAATAGAACATCATGATAATGTAGCTGAGGCACAGGCGTTAGTGGCAAAGAGTACAGCTGAGGCACAGGCGTTAGTGGCAAAGAGTACAGCTGAATTAGCCAAAAGAGAAAAAATGAGAGACATAGCAGCTGTCAGTGCAGAACTTGAAGCTCTAAATGAAGTTGAAGAGGATGATAGAGGGATGCTTCCAAGTGATGATGAAAGTGTAGGGAGGCAACAACATCTTCAACAATATTTAGAGGTACAAAGCAAAGATGTATCGCTACTGCAGCCTGATTCAGAGATAGATGAAGCCATGCCTCATAAATGTGTTACATTCTTCCCTAAACATGGATCTAAGGGTAAATCTCATAGTCTAATGAATGAGGAAGGATTAGGTGTTGGTAGAAGTACAAACGTTAATGCTCAAGCAATGAATCTCAACCCCTTAGCTCATAGTTTCATACCTCCTAGTAACTATACTCCCACTAATAATGTCAAACAGTCCTGTCAGTCTCTTTCCACTCCTGGTAGTAATCCTGTTACTTATATACCTGTTCAAGGATGGAGTTTACCTCCAATAGAGCCTCCAATTTTTAGTGGAGAACCCATGGAATTTCCACTCTGGATAAAAAAGTTTAAAACCTTTGTGGAAGCTAGGACAACTGATGCATCAGAAAGACTTGCATATCTTGACAAATATACAAGTGGTGAGGCAAAGGAAGCCATAAGAATGTTAATGTATTTAAATACTAACCAAGATTATGACACAGCAAAGAGAATTCTCTGGCAAAGATTTGGAAATGAAAGTGTAGTTGCCAATGCTTACATGAAAAGGTTGTCAGGATGGCCACAAATTCCTCAAGACGATGGTCCAGCCCTAATGAAGTTTTCAGATTTTTTAGAATGTTGTAGGGCAGCTATGCATTCTATTCCTCACTTGTCATTCCTTAATGATCCCAGAGAACATAGGAAATTACTAACAAAACTTCCTAGATCTATAATTAATAGTTGGAATGCGAAAATAAGTAAACATTGTTATAGCAGTTCTCAGTATGGGCCAGGGCAGTACCCACCTTTTGAAAGTTTTTGTAAATTCATCAACTCACAAGCTCATGCAGCATGTGATCCTTTTACTTCATACAATGCTGTGGTCATGGAAGCAAATGACAGTGGTAAAAGCAATGCAAGCTTGAACAGGAATAAGAGTAATAGGTCATATACCATGACTAAATTTAGAGGAAGTAAAGGTTTCATTACAAAACCATCTGAGGAAAGGACAGCTAGTTCCTTTAACAGTAAAGTAAATGTAGAGACTATGAAACAAGACTTTAAAGGAAAGGAAGGAAAGAGACAATTTTGTCGCTACTGTAAAGAGGAGCATGATTTAGAAAATTGTAAACTATTTGTAAAACTTGATCCTGATACAAAATTTACATTTATCAAAGAAAAAAGATTATGTGCAGGATGTTTAAATTGGGGTCACATCAAGAAAGACTGTAGGAGAAAGAAATCATGTAAGGTATGTCAGAGATTCCATCCCACCGTTCTCCATAATGATGCTTTAAGATCTCAGACTCAAGAAAGACCAGAACGGGTAATTGATCTCAAGAAAAACGATGAAAGACCAGTTGTAATAAATGAGGTTAAGGTCAAACAGTCAGTTGCTGGAGACACACACACTTTAATAGTACCAGTGTGGATGTACCAAGAAGGTAATGAAGGGAATAAAGTGTTAGTGTATGCATTGTTGGACAATCAATCTGATGCTTGTTTCGTGAAACAAAGTCTCTTAGATGAGGTGGGAGTGAGTGGACCGCAAATTTCTTTGCAAACTTCCACAATAAATGGAGAAGAGACAATTGTGTGTAATAAAGTCTCTGGACTTATAGTACGAGGCATCTATGATGAACGAGATATAGAGCTTCCACATGCATACTCTAGAGAGAATATCCCAGCACGACGAGATCAGATTCCTAGGAGGGAGACAGCAGAAGGGTGGTCCCACTTATCTCTAATTGCTTCTAAACTCATGCCACATAGGTCAGATGTAGAAATAGGACTATTGATTGGAGTGAATTGTAATGAAGCAATAGAGCATAGGGAAGTAATCACAGGGGAGTCTGGAGAGCCCTGTGGGATAAGAACAGAGTTAGGATGGGGCATCCAAGGAAGGGTTGCTGTTAGTCAAGGCTTAGAAGATAATATCCTGACAGTATTTAGAACATTTGTACAAGAGGTCGAGATAAATCAGGAAAAAAGGGTAAGCTTCTTAGTCGTTCCATCAAGGACTATGGAGATAATAAATCCCTCCCAAGTAAAGGATATGTTTGAGCTTGATTTCAATGAAAGGAAGTCAGCTGATGTTCTATTATCGTATGAAGACAAAAGGTTTATGAATAAAATGAAAGCTGGAGTACATCAGCTGGAAGACAGGCATTACGAGTTGCCTCTTCCTCTTAAAAACGACAATGTCAAGCTTCCAAACAATAAAACTTTGGCAGAGCATAGATTAATGAAGCTAAAAAGCAGATTTGACAAAGATAAACAACACCATGATAACTATAAAGTGTTCTTGGATAATATGATAGATAAAGGGTATGCAGAGGTTGTGCCTAAGAAGGATCTAAATAAGGATGATGGTCAAGTTTGGTACATTCCACATCATGGAGTGTATCACTCTAAGAAACCAGGGAAACTCAGAGTAGTATTTGACTGCAGTGCAAACTATAAGAGTCAGTCTTTAAATGGCCATTTGTTACAGGGTCCAGACCTCACCAACAAATTGGTAGGGGTACTTTGCAGATTTAGGCAGGAACCTATTGCATTTGTTTGTGATATAGAAGCAATGTACCACCAAGTGAAGGTGAATCCAGAGCACAGGGACATGCTTAGGTTCCTTTGGTGGAAAAATGGTGATGTAACTAAAGAAATTGTTGAATACAGAATGACGGCTCACTTGTTTGGTGCTACATCGTCTCCAAGTGTTGCCAATTTTGCATTAAAGAAGGCTGCAGACGACCATGAATATCTGTGTGGTTCTGATGCAGCAAATTTTATAAGAACAGATTTTTATGTTGATGATGGCCTTAAGTCAGTGGCAACAGTGAATGAAGCCGTCACTCTGATGAAACAAAGCAAGGCAATATGTAGCATGGGAGGTTTCAACCTTCATAAGTTCTTGTCCAACAGTAGGGAAGTACTAGAAACGACATCCCCTCATGAAAGAGTGAATGTTGTTAAGAATTTAGATCTTAGTAAAGAAACACTGCCCATGGAAAGAACTCTGGGAATTCAATGGTGTATAGAGTCTGACACTTTTCAATCTAAAATACAGTTGAAAGATAAGACACTCACAATAAGAGGTATTTTGTCCACTATGAACTCTGTATATGACCCGTTAGGTCTAGTGTCACCTGTTATTCTTGTAGGCGAACAAATCCTTCAAGAATTATGCAAATATGGGTCTAGTTGGGAAGACGAAGTAACAGATAATGTCAGATATAAATGGGTAAAATGGAGAGATAAGCTGAACAAGTTGAAAGGGCCTCTGTATACCTAGATGCTATAAATGTGAGTCATTTGAAGAAATCTTATGCTTAATGATGTTGTTATTGTAAAAGATCACAATCTACCAAGAAACAGTTGGAGATTGGGTAGAGTCATAGAAGCTTTGCCTGATAATGACGGTCTTGTAAGAAAGGTTAAGCTCATGATGGCAGATTCTAATATTGACAATCAGGGAAAACGTACAAGATGTGTAAACATAATGGAAAGACCTATCCACAGTCTTGTTCTCTTGGTAGAATGTGATCAAAATGAAGACCAGGGTATCCCCGCCAAGGAGCCTTTGTAATTTAAGTGCCTTATGATGTGCCAGTATTAGTTTTAAGGCAAATTGTCTTTTAGTTTATAAGGTAAATTGTTGTACAATTTAGGGGAGCCATGTAACTGTATGTATATTTTATCATTCCTTTGTTGATCTCATTTATATAAAGATATTTAGAAGGTTCAAATACTGTAAAGAAGGATCAGTAGATGCCTAGCTGTTTCATAAGTAAAGGCGATCACATTGCTTATAGAGACTTGTTCACGTCACTCATTGCTGACAAGAGAAGCGCGCTCGCAGGATGTGATCGAGGTGAGATCTGTTTATTTCTTATATATTGTGGTATAAATTGACTGTTATGATGATTTATTGATTGTAAGCATTACTTGAAGTGTATGACAATGCCATGACAATGTATGTGTATTCGTTCTGTGACTGGAAATGTATATTTCAGTTCTTTACGACATGGTAGAGCCAGCCAGACATGGCATAGGCAGACATGGTTATGAAAATAGAGGACTGAGCTTCAATAAACGTCATCGGGAAATACGGGTTTCTGTTCACCCCGGTGAGGAAGCATGTCCTGCCATGCCTGTAAAACAGTTCACATTAATTAGAAGCCTGCGAAAGCCGCTATAGTAAAGAACTCGTCTCAACAAATGTGAAGATTGCTACGAGACGAGGGGACGCCACCTCACCCTAAGAAATCCCTTGTGTCAGCATTTCTGCCCCGGATACAAGCCGCACCCACAACAACGCCACCCCCACAGCCTCCATCTTATAATGCATCAAGGTCACAGGCAAGAGATTGTAGCTACACTGTAACAGTTCCTATATGGTAATATTGCCCTAAAATAGATTTGAATAGAGTGGGTAATCTAGAAGTCAGGATATTTGTTCAGTGTAGCTACTCCCTCAGTATATTTTTTAATAATGTCTAATATTGAGGAGAAAGGTGCCGTAGGTGGTCTGATTGAAGATGAGAGGGAATGGCAGGCGGGTAGAGGCGTACAGAGCCATGTTGGAGGTGCTAGGGAGAGATTGCCAACCGCGAAAGGGAAGGAGTATAAAATTAGTCAAGTTATAGAGAAGGTGGGGTTCTTTCAACGCAAATGGAAAAAATTTGTAAACAGAATTGGTAAAGGTATGGAAGAAGCATCCAGTCTCATGCACTTAATCAAAATGTCTGATGAAGAAATGGAATTGTATGCTAACTATGTTAGTGCATGTATGGAACTTAAAGATCTTAAGCAAGAAGAGTCGGATGAGTTAGATGAGTTAGAGAACCTTAAAGTAGATGAACAGATTCACCAAGAAACTGTAAAGGATTTAAAGAGTAAGAAATTGGAGATACTAAGTAATAAAGAATCTGTATTTTCTCATGCTAGTAAAGGTTCTAGTAGACATTCAAAAGCATCTAAGGCTTCCTCTGTATCATTACTAAGAAGGCAAGAAGCGGCAGCTAAATTGGCCGTGCTTAAAGCGGAAATAGAACATCATGATAATGTAGCTGAGGCACAGGCGTTAGTGGCAAAGAGTACAGCTGAGGCACAGGCGTTAGTGGCAAAGAGTACAGCTGAATTAGCCAAAAGAGAAAAAATGAGAGACATAGCAGCTGTCAGTGCAGAACTTGAAGCTCTAAATGAAGTTGAAGAGGATGATAGAGGGATGCTTCCAAGTGATGATGAAAGTGTAGGGAGGCAACAACATCTTCAACAATATTTAGAGGTACAAAGCAAAGATGTATCGCTACTGCAGCCTGATTCAGAGATAGATGAAGCCATGCCTCATAAATGTGTTACATTCTTCCCTAAACATGGATCTAAGGGTAAATCTCATAGTCTAATGAATGAGGAAGGATTAGGTGTTGGTAGAAGTACAAACGTTAATGCTCAAGCAATGAATCTCAACCCCTTAGCTCATAGTTTCATACCTCCTAGTAACTATACTCCCACTAATAATGTCAAACAGTCCTGTCAGTCTCTTTCCACTCCTGGTAGTAATCCTGTTACTTATATACCTGTTCAAGGATGGAGTTTACCTCCAATAGAGCCTCCAATTTTTAGTGGAGAACCCATGGAATTTCCACTCTGGATAAAAAAGTTTAAAACCTTTGTGGAAGCTAGGACAACTGATGCATCAGAAAGACTTGCATATCTTGACAAATATACAAGTGGTGAGGCAAAGGAAGCCATAAGAATGTTAATGTATTTAAATACTAACCAAGATTATGACACAGCAAAGAGAATTCTCTGGCAAAGATTTGGAAATGAAAGTGTAGTTGCCAATGCTTACATGAAAAGGTTGTCAGGATGGCCACAAATTCCTCAAGACGATGGTCCAGCCCTAATGAAGTTTTCAGATTTTTTAGAATGTTGTAGGGCAGCTATGCATTCTATTCCTCACTTGTCATTCCTTAATGATCCCAGAGAACATAGGAAATTACTAACAAAACTTCCTAGATCTATAATTAATAGTTGGAATGCGAAAATAAGTAAACATTGTTATAGCAGTTCTCAGTATGGGCCAGGGCAGTACCCACCTTTTGAAAGTTTTTGTAAATTCATCAACTCACAAGCTCATGCAGCATGTGATCCTTTTACTTCATACAATGCTGTGGTCATGGAAGCAAATGACAGTGGTAAAAGCAATGCAAGCTTGAACAGGAATAAGAGTAATAGGTCATATACCATGACTAAATTTAGAGGAAGTAAAGGTTTCATTACAAAACCATCTGAGGAAAGGACAGCTAGTTCCTTTAACAGTAAAGTAAATGTAGAGACTATGAAACAAGACTTTAAAGGAAAGGAAGGAAAGAGACAATTTTGTCGCTACTGTAAAGAGGAGCATGATTTAGAAAATTGTAAACTATTTGTAAAACTTGATCCTGATACAAAATTTACATTTATCAAAGAAAAAAGATTATGTGCAGGATGTTTAAATTGGGGTCACATCAAGAAAGACTGTAGGAGAAAGAAATCATGTAAGGTATGTCAGAGATTCCATCCCACCGTTCTCCATAATGATGCTTTAAGATCTCAGACTCAAGAAAGACCAGAACGGGTAATTGATCTCAAGAAAAACGATGAAAGACCAGTTGTAATAAATGAGGTTAAGGTCAAACAGTCAGTTGCTGGAGACACACACACTTTAATAGTACCAGTGTGGATGTACCAAGAAGGTAATGAAGGGAATAAAGTGTTAGTGTATGCATTGTTGGACAATCAATCTGATGCTTGTTTCGTGAAACAAAGTCTCTTAGATGAGGTGGGAGTGAGTGGACCGCAAATTTCTTTGCAAACTTCCACAATAAATGGAGAAGAGACAATTGTGTGTAATAAAGTCTCTGGACTTATAGTACGAGGCATCTATGATGAACGAGATATAGAGCTTCCACATGCATACTCTAGAGAGAATATCCCAGCACGACGAGATCAGATTCCTAGGAGGGAGACAGCAGAAGGGTGGTCCCACTTATCTCTAATTGCTTCTAAACTCATGCCACATAGGTCAGATGTAGAAATAGGACTATTGATTGGAGTGAATTGTAATGAAGCAATAGAGCATAGGGAAGTAATCACAGGGGAGTCTGGAGAGCCCTGTGGGATAAGAACAGAGTTAGGATGGGGCATCCAAGGAAGGGTTGCTGTTAGTCAAGGCTTAGAAGATAATATCCTGACAGTATTTAGAACATTTGTACAAGAGGTCGAGATAAATCAGGAAAAAAGGGTAAGCTTCTTAGTCGTTCCATCAAGGACTATGGAGATAATAAATCCCTCCCAAGTAAAGGATATGTTTGAGCTTGATTTCAATGAAAGGAAGTCAGCTGATGTTCTATTATCGTATGAAGACAAAAGGTTTATGAATAAAATGAAAGCTGGAGTACATCAGCTGGAAGACAGGCATTACGAGTTGCCTCTTCCTCTTAAAAACGACAATGTCAAGCTTCCAAACAATAAAACTTTGGCAGAGCATAGATTAATGAAGCTAAAAAGCAGATTTGACAAAGATAAACAACACCATGATAACTATAAAGTGTTCTTGGATAATATGATAGATAAAGGGTATGCAGAGGTTGTGCCTAAGAAGGATCTAAATAAGGATGATGGTCAAGTTTGGTACATTCCACATCATGGAGTGTATCACTCTAAGAAACCAGGGAAACTCAGAGTAGTATTTGACTGCAGTGCAAACTATAAGAGTCAGTCTTTAAATGGCCATTTGTTACAGGGTCCAGACCTCACCAACAAATTGGTAGGGGTACTTTGCAGATTTAGGCAGGAACCTATTGCATTTGTTTGTGATATAGAAGCAATGTACCACCAAGTGAAGGTGAATCCAGAGCACAGGGACATGCTTAGGTTCCTTTGGTGGAAAAATGGTGATGTAACTAAAGAAATTGTTGAATACAGAATGACGGCTCACTTGTTTGGTGCTACATCGTCTCCAAGTGTTGCCAATTTTGCATTAAAGAAGGCTGCAGACGACCATGAATATCTGTGTGGTTCTGATGCAGCAAATTTTATAAGAACAGATTTTTATGTTGATGATGGCCTTAAGTCAGTGGCAACAGTGAATGAAGCCGTCACTCTGATGAAACAAAGCAAGGCAATATGTAGCATGGGAGGTTTCAACCTTCATAAGTTCTTGTCCAACAGTAGGGAAGTACTAGAAACGACATCCCCTCATGAAAGAGTGAATGTTGTTAAGAATTTAGATCTTAGTAAAGAAACACTGCCCATGGAAAGAACTCTGGGAATTCAATGGTGTATAGAGTCTGACACTTTTCAATCTAAAATACAGTTGAAAGATAAGACACTCACAATAAGAGGTATTTTGTCCACTATGAACTCTGTATATGACCCGTTAGGTCTAGTGTCACCTGTTATTCTTGTAGGCGAACAAATCCTTCAAGAATTATGCAAATATGGGTCTAGTTGGGAAGACGAAGTAACAGATAATGTCAGATATAAATGGGTAAAATGGAGAGATAAGCTGAACAAGTTGAAAGGGCCTCTGTATACCTAGATGCTATAAATGTGAGTCATTTGAAGAAATCTTATGCTTAATGATGTTGTTATTGTAAAAGATCACAATCTACCAAGAAACAGTTGGAGATTGGGTAGAGTCATAGAAGCTTTGCCTGATAATGACGGTCTTGTAAGAAAGGTTAAGCTCATGATGGCAGATTCTAATATTGACAATCAGGGAAAACGTACAAGATGTGTAAACATAATGGAAAGACCTATCCACAGTCTTGTTCTCTTGGTAGAATGTGATCAAAATGAAGACCAGGGTATCCCCGCCAAGGAGCCTTTGTAATTTAAGTGCCTTATGATGTGCCAGTATTAGTTTTAAGGCAAATTGTCTTTTAGTTTATAAGGTAAATTGTTGTACAATTTAGGGGAGCCATGTAACTGTATGTATATTTTATCATTCCTTTGTTGATCTCATTTATATAAAGATATTTAGAAGGTTCAAATACTGTAAAGAAGGATCAGTAGATGCCTAGCTGTTTCATAAGTAAAGGCGATCACATTGCTTATAGAGACTTGTTCACGTCACTCATTGCTGACAAGAGAAGCGCGCTCGCAGGATGTGATCGAGGTGAGATCTGTTTATTTCTTATATATTGTGGTATAAATTGACTGTTATGATGATTTATTGATTGTAAGCATTACTTGAAGTGTATGACAATGCCATGACAATGTATGTGTATTCGTTCTGTGACTGGAAATGTATATTTCAGTTCTTTACGACATGGTAGAGCCAGCCAGACATGGCATAGGCAGACATGGTTATGAAAATAGAGGACTGAGCTTCAATAAACGTCATCGGGAAATACGGGTTTCTGTTCACCCCGGTGAGGAAGCATGTCCTGCCATGCCTGTAAAACAGTTCACATTAATTAGAAGCCTGCGAAAGCCGCTATAGTAAAGAACTCGTCTCAACAAATGTGAAGATTGCTACGAGACGAGGGGACGCCACCTCACCCTAAGAAATCCCTTGTGTCAGCATTTCTGCCCCGGATACAAGCCGCACCCACAACAACGCCACCCCCACAGCCTCCATCTTATAATGCATCAAGGTCACAGGCAAGAGATTGTAGCTACACTGTAACAGTTCCTATATGGTAATATTGCCCTAAAATAGATTTGAATAGAGTGGGTAATCTAGAAGTCAGGATATTTGTTCAGTGTAGCTACTCCCTCAGTATATTTTTTAATAATGTCTAATATTGAGGAGAAAGGTGCCGTAGGTGGTCTGATTGAAGATGAGAGGGAATGGCAGGCGGGTAGAGGCGTACAGAGCCATGTTGGAGGTGCTAGGGAGAGATTGCCAACCGCGAAAGGGAAGGAGTATAAAATTAGTCAAGTTATAGAGAAGGTGGGGTTCTTTCAACGCAAATGGAAAAAATTTGTAAACAGAATTGGTAAAGGTATGGAAGAAGCATCCAGTCTCATGCACTTAATCAAAATGTCTGATGAAGAAATGGAATTGTATGCTAACTATGTTAGTGCATGTATGGAACTTAAAGATCTTAAGCAAGAAGAGTCGGATGAGTTAGATGAGTTAGAGAACCTTAAAGTAGATGAACAGATTCACCAAGAAACTGTAAAGGATTTAAAGAGTAAGAAATTGGAGATACTAAGTAATAAAGAATCTGTATTTTCTCATGCTAGTAAAGGTTCTAGTAGACATTCAAAAGCATCTAAGGCTTCCTCTGTATCATTACTAAGAAGGCAAGAAGCGGCAGCTAAATTGGCCGTGCTTAAAGCGGAAATAGAACATCATGATAATGTAGCTGAGGCACAGGCGTTAGTGGCAAAGAGTACAGCTGAGGCACAGGCGTTAGTGGCAAAGAGTACAGCTGAATTAGCCAAAAGAGAAAAAATGAGAGACATAGCAGCTGTCAGTGCAGAACTTGAAGCTCTAAATGAAGTTGAAGAGGATGATAGAGGGATGCTTCCAAGTGATGATGAAAGTGTAGGGAGGCAACAACATCTTCAACAATATTTAGAGGTACAAAGCAAAGATGTATCGCTACTGCAGCCTGATTCAGAGATAGATGAAGCCATGCCTCATAAATGTGTTACATTCTTCCCTAAACATGGATCTAAGGGTAAATCTCATAGTCTAATGAATGAGGAAGGATTAGGTGTTGGTAGAAGTACAAACGTTAATGCTCAAGCAATGAATCTCAACCCCTTAGCTCATAGTTTCATACCTCCTAGTAACTATACTCCCACTAATAATGTCAAACAGTCCTGTCAGTCTCTTTCCACTCCTGGTAGTAATCCTGTTACTTATATACCTGTTCAAGGATGGAGTTTACCTCCAGTAGAGCCTCCAATTTTTAGTGGAGAACCCATGGAATTTCCACTCTGGATAAAAAAGTTTAAAACCTTTGTGGAAGCTAGGACAACTGATGCATCAGAAAGACTTGCATATCTTGACAAATATACAAGTGGTGAGGCAAAGGAAGCCATAAGAATGTTAATGTATTTAAATACTAACCAAGATTATGACACAGCAAAGAGAATTCTCTGGCAAAGATTTGGAAATGAAAGTGTAGTTGCCAATGCTTACATGAAAAGGTTGTCAGGATGGCCACAAATTCCTCAAGACGATGGTCCAGCCCTAATGAAGTTTTCAGATTTTTTAGAATGTTGTAGGGCAGCTATGCATTCTATTCCTCACTTGTCATTCCTTAATGATCCCAGAGAACATAGGAAATTACTAACAAAACTTCCTAGATCTATAATTAATAGTTGGAATGCGAAAATAAGTAAACATTGTTATAGCAGTTCTCAGTATGGGCCAGGGCAGTACCCACCTTTTGAAAGTTTTTGTAAATTCATCAACTCACAAGCTCATGCAGCATGTGATCCTTTTACTTCATACAATGCTGTGGTCATGGAAGCAAATGACAGTGGTAAAAGCAATGCAAGCTTGAACAGGAATAAGAGTAATAGGTCATATACCATGACTAAATTTAGAGGAAGTAAAGGTTTCATTACAAAACCATCTGAGGAAAGGACAGCTAGTTCCTTTAACAGTAAAGTAAATGTAGAGACTATGAAACAAGACTTTAAAGGAAAGGAAGGAAAGAGACAATTTTGTCGCTACTGTAAAGAGGAGCATGATTTAGAAAATTGTAAACTATTTGTAAAACTTGATCCTGATACAAAATTTACATTTATCAAAGAAAAAAGATTATGTGCAGGATGTTTAAATTGGGGTCACATCAAGAAAGACTGTAGGAGAAAGAAATCATGTAAGGTATGTCAGAGATTCCATCCCACCGTTCTCCATAATGATGCTTTAAGATCTCAGACTCAAGAAAGACCAGAACGGGTAATTGATCTCAAGAAAAACGATGAAAGACCAGTTGTAATAAATGAGGTTAAGGTCAAACAGTCAGTTGCTGGAGACACACACACTTTAATAGTACCAGTGTGGATGTACCAAGAAGGTAATGAAGGGAATAAAGTGTTAGTGTATGCATTGTTGGACAATCAATCTGATGCTTGTTTCGTGAAACAAAGTCTCTTAGATGAGGTGGGAGTGAGTGGACCGCAAATTTCTTTGCAAACTTCCACAATAAATGGAGAAGAGACAATTGTGTGTAATAAAGTCTCTGGACTTATAGTACGAGGCATCTATGATGAACGAGATATAGAGCTTCCACATGCATACTCTAGAGAGAATATCCCAGCACGACGAGATCAGATTCCTAGGAGGGAGACAGCAGAAGGGTGGTCCCACTTATCTCTAATTGCTTCTAAACTCATGCCACATAGGTCAGATGTAGAAATAGGACTATTGATTGGAGTGAATTGTAATGAAGCAATAGAGCATAGGGAAGTAATCACAGGGGAGTCTGGAGAGCCCTGTGGGATAAGAACAGAGTTAGGATGGGGCATCCAAGGAAGGGTTGCTGTTAGTCAAGGCTTAGAAGATAATATCCTGACAGTATTTAGAACATTTGTACAAGAGGTCGAGATAAATCAGGAAAAAAGGGTAAGCTTCTTAGTCGTTCCATCAAGGACTATGGAGATAATAAATCCCTCCCAAGTAAAGGATATGTTTGAGCTTGATTTCAATGAAAGGAAGTCAGCTGATGTTCTATTATCGTATGAAGACAAAAGGTTTATGAATAAAATGAAAGCTGGAGTACATCAGCTGGAAGACAGGCATTACGAGTTGCCTCTTCCTCTTAAAAACGACAATGTCAAGCTTCCAAACAATAAAACTTTGGCAGAGCATAGATTAATGAAGCTAAAAAGCAGATTTGACAAAGATAAACAACACCATGATAACTATAAAGTGTTCTTGGATAATATGATAGATAAAGGGTATGCAGAGGTTGTGCCTAAGAAGGATCTAAATAAGGATGATGGTCAAGTTTGGTACATTCCACATCATGGAGTGTATCACTCTAAGAAACCAGGGAAACTCAGAGTAGTATTTGACTGCAGTGCAAACTATAAGAGTCAGTCTTTAAATGGCCATTTGTTACAGGGTCCAGACCTCACCAACAAATTGGTAGGGGTACTTTGCAGATTTAGGCAGGAACCTATTGCATTTGTTTGTGATATAGAAGCAATGTACCACCAAGTGAAGGTGAATCCAGAGCACAGGGACATGCTTAGGTTCCTTTGGTGGAAAAATGGTGATGTAACTAAAGAAATTGTTGAATACAGAATGACGGCTCACTTGTTTGGTGCTACATCGTCTCCAAGTGTTGCCAATTTTGCATTAAAGAAGGCTGCAGACGACCATGAATATCTGTGTGGTTCTGATGCAGCAAATTTTATAAGAACAGATTTTTATGTTGATGATGGCCTTAAGTCAGTGGCAACAGTGAATGAAGCCGTCACTCTGATGAAACAAAGCAAGGCAATATGTAGCATGGGAGGTTTCAACCTTCATAAGTTCTTGTCCAACAGTAGGGAAGTACTAGAAACGACATCCCCTCATGAAAGAGTGAATGTTGTTAAGAATTTAGATCTTAGTAAAGAAACACTGCCCATGGAAAGAACTCTGGGAATTCAATGGTGTATAGAGTCTGACACTTTTCAATCTAAAATACAGTTGAAAGATAAGACACTCACAATAAGAGGTATTTTGTCCACTATGAACTCTGTATATGACCCGTTAGGTCTAGTGTCACCTGTTATTCTTGTAGGCGAACAAATCCTTCAAGAATTATGCAAATATGGGTCTAGTTGGGAAGACGAAGTAACAGATAATGTCAGATATAAATGGGTAAAATGGAGAGATAAGCTGAACAAGTTGAAAGGGCCTCTGTATACCTAGATGCTATAAATGTGAGTCATTTGAAGAAATCTTATGCTTAATGATGTTGTTATTGTAAAAGATCACAATCTACCAAGAAACAGTTGGAGATTGGGTAGAGTCATAGAAGCTTTGCCTGATAATGACGGTCTTGTAAGAAAGGTTAAGCTCATGATGGCAGATTCTAATATTGACAATCAGGGAAAACGTACAAGATGTGTAAACATAATGGAAAGACCTATCCACAGTCTTGTTCTCTTGGTAGAATGTGATCAAAATGAAGACCAGGGTATCCCCGCCAAGGAGCCTTTGTAATTTAAGTGCCTTATGATGTGCCAGTATTAGTTTTAAGGCAAATTGTCTTTTAGTTTATAAGGTAAATTGTTGTACAATTTAGGGGAGCCATGTAACTGTATGTATATTTTATCATTCCTTTGTTGATCTCATTTATATAAAGATATTTAGAAGGTTCAAATACTGTAAAGAAGGATCAGTAGATGCCTAGCTGTTTCATAAGTAAAGGCGATCACATTGCTTATAGAGACTTGTTCACGTCACTCATTGCTGACAAGAGAAGCGCGCTCGCAGGATGTGATCGAGGTGAGATCTGTTTATTTCTTATATATTGTGGTATAAATTGACTGTTATGATGATTTATTGATTGTAAGCATTACTTGAAGTGTATGACAATGCCATGACAATGTATGTGTATTCGTTCTGTGACTGGAAATGTATATTTCAGTTCTTTACGACATGGTAGAGCCAGCCAGACATGGCATAGGCAGACATGGTTATGAAAATAGAGGACTGAGCTTCAATAAACGTCATCGGGAAATACGGGTTTCTGTTCACCCCGGTGAGGAAGCATGTCCTGCCATGCCTGTAAAACAGTTCACATTAATTAGAAGCCTGCGAAAGCCGCTATAGTAAAGAACTCGTCTCAACAAATGTGAAGATTGCTACGAGACGAGGGGACGCCACCTCACCCTAAGAAATCCCTTGTGTCAGCATTTCTGCCCCGGATACAAGCCGCACCCACAACAACGCCACCCCCACAGCCTCCATCTTATAATGCATCAAGGTCACAGGCAAGAGATTGTAGCTACACTGTAACAGTTCCTATATGGTAATATTGCCCTAAAATAGATTTGAATAGAGTGGGTAATCTAGAAGTCAGGATATTTGTTCAGTGTAGCTACTCCCTCAGTATATTTTTTAATAATGTCTAATATTGAGGAGAAAGGTGCCGTAGGTGGTCTGATTGAAGATGAGAGGGAATGGCAGGCGGGTAGAGGCGTACAGAGCCATGTTGGAGGTGCTAGGGAGAGATTGCCAACCGCGAAAGGGAAGGAGTATAAAATTAGTCAAGTTATAGAGAAGGTGGGGTTCTTTCAACGCAAATGGAAAAAATTTGTAAACAGAATTGGTAAAGGTATGGAAGAAGCATCCAGTCTCATGCACTTAATCAAAATGTCTGATGAAGAAATGGAATTGTATGCTAACTATGTTAGTGCATGTATGGAACTTAAAGATCTTAAGCAAGAAGAGTCGGATGAGTTAGATGAGTTAGAGAACCTTAAAGTAGATGAACAGATTCACCAAGAAACTGTAAAGGATTTAAAGAGTAAGAAATTGGAGATACTAAGTAATAAAGAATCTGTATTTTCTCATGCTAGTAAAGGTTCTAGTAGACATTCAAAAGCATCTAAGGCTTCCTCTGTATCATTACTAAGAAGGCAAGAAGCGGCAGCTAAATTGGCCGTGCTTAAAGCGGAAATAGAACATCATGATAATGTAGCTGAGGCACAGGCGTTAGTGGCAAAGAGTACAGCTGAGGCACAGGCGTTAGTGGCAAAGAGTACAGCTGAATTAGCCAAAAGAGAAAAAATGAGAGACATAGCAGCTGTCAGTGCAGAACTTGAAGCTCTAAATGAAGTTGAAGAGGATGATAGAGGGATGCTTCCAAGTGATGATGAAAGTGTAGGGAGGCAACAACATCTTCAACAATATTTAGAGGTACAAAGCAAAGATGTATCGCTACTGCAGCCTGATTCAGAGATAGATGAAGCCATGCCTCATAAATGTGTTACATTCTTCCCTAAACATGGATCTAAGGGTAAATCTCATAGTCTAATGAATGAGGAAGGATTAGGTGTTGGTAGAAGTACAAACGTTAATGCTCAAGCAATGAATCTCAACCCCTTAGCTCATAGTTTCATACCTCCTAGTAACTATACTCCCACTAATAATGTCAAACAGTCCTGTCAGTCTCTTTCCACTCCTGGTAGTAATCCTGTTACTTATATACCTGTTCAAGGATGGAGTTTACCTCCAATAGAGCCTCCAATTTTTAGTGGAGAACCCATGGAATTTCCACTCTGGATAAAAAAGTTTAAAACCTTTGTGGAAGCTAGGACAACTGATGCATCAGAAAGACTTGCATATCTTGACAAATATACAAGTGGTGAGGCAAAGGAAGCCATAAGAATGTTAATGTATTTAAATACTAACCAAGATTATGACACAGCAAAGAGAATTCTCTGGCAAAGATTTGGAAATGAAAGTGTAGTTGCCAATGCTTACATGAAAAGGTTGTCAGGATGGCCACAAATTCCTCAAGACGATGGTCCAGCCCTAATGAAGTTTTCAGATTTTTTAGAATGTTGTAGGGCAGCTATGCATTCTATTCCTCACTTGTCATTCCTTAATGATCCCAGAGAACATAGGAAATTACTAACAAAACTTCCTAGATCTATAATTAATAGTTGGAATGCGAAAATAAGTAAACATTGTTATAGCAGTTCTCAGTATGGGCCAGGGCAGTACCCACCTTTTGAAAGTTTTTGTAAATTCATCAACTCACAAGCTCATGCAGCATGTGATCCTTTTACTTCATACAATGCTGTGGTCATGGAAGCAAATGACAGTGGTAAAAGCAATGCAAGCTTGAACAGGAATAAGAGTAATAGGTCATATACCATGACTAAATTTAGAGGAAGTAAAGGTTTCATTACAAAACCATCTGAGGAAAGGACAGCTAGTTCCTTTAACAGTAAAGTAAATGTAGAGACTATGAAACAAGACTTTAAAGGAAAGGAAGGAAAGAGACAATTTTGTCGCTACTGTAAAGAGGAGCATGATTTAGAAAATTGTAAACTATTTGTAAAACTTGATCCTGATACAAAATTTACATTTATCAAAGAAAAAAGATTATGTGCAGGATGTTTAAATTGGGGTCACATCAAGAAAGACTGTAGGAGAAAGAAATCATGTAAGGTATGTCAGAGATTCCATCCCACCGTTCTCCATAATGATGCTTTAAGATCTCAGACTCAAGAAAGACCAGAACGGGTAATTGATCTCAAGAAAAACGATGAAAGACCAGTTGTAATAAATGAGGTTAAGGTCAAACAGTCAGTTGCTGGAGACACACACACTTTAATAGTACCAGTGTGGATGTACCAAGAAGGTAATGAAGGGAATAAAGTGTTAGTGTATGCATTGTTGGACAATCAATCTGATGCTTGTTTCGTGAAACAAAGTCTCTTAGATGAGGTGGGAGTGAGTGGACCGCAAATTTCTTTGCAAACTTCCACAATAAATGGAGAAGAGACAATTGTGTGTAATAAAGTCTCTGGACTTATAGTACGAGGCATCTATGATGAACGAGATATAGAGCTTCCACATGCATACTCTAGAGAGAATATCCCAGCACGACGAGATCAGATTCCTAGGAGGGAGACAGCAGAAGGGTGGTCCCACTTATCTCTAATTGCTTCTAAACTCATGCCACATAGGTCAGATGTAGAAATAGGACTATTGATTGGAGTGAATTGTAATGAAGCAATAGAGCATAGGGAAGTAATCACAGGGGAGTCTGGAGAGCCCTGTGGGATAAGAACAGAGTTAGGATGGGGCATCCAAGGAAGGGTTGCTGTTAGTCAAGGCTTAGAAGATAATATCCTGACAGTATTTAGAACATTTGTACAAGAGGTCGAGATAAATCAGGAAAAAAGGGTAAGCTTCTTAGTCGTTCCATCAAGGACTATGGAGATAATAAATCCCTCCCAAGTAAAGGATATGTTTGAGCTTGATTTCAATGAAAGGAAGTCAGCTGATGTTCTATTATCGTATGAAGACAAAAGGTTTATGAATAAAATGAAAGCTGGAGTACATCAGCTGGAAGACAGGCATTACGAGTTGCCTCTTCCTCTTAAAAACGACAATGTCAAGCTTCCAAACAATAAAACTTTGGCAGAGCATAGATTAATGAAGCTAAAAAGCAGATTTGACAAAGATAAACAACACCATGATAACTATAAAGTGTTCTTGGATAATATGATAGATAAAGGGTATGCAGAGGTTGTGCCTAAGAAGGATCTAAATAAGGATGATGGTCAAGTTTGGTACATTCCACATCATGGAGTGTATCACTCTAAGAAACCAGGGAAACTCAGAGTAGTATTTGACTGCAGTGCAAACTATAAGAGTCAGTCTTTAAATGGCCATTTGTTACAGGGTCCAGACCTCACCAACAAATTGGTAGGGGTACTTTGCAGATTTAGGCAGGAACCTATTGCATTTGTTTGTGATATAGAAGCAATGTACCACCAAGTGAAGGTGAATCCAGAGCACAGGGACATGCTTAGGTTCCTTTGGTGGAAAAATGGTGATGTAACTAAAGAAATTGTTGAATACAGAATGACGGCTCACTTGTTTGGTGCTACATCGTCTCCAAGTGTTGCCAATTTTGCATTAAAGAAGGCTGCAGACGACCATGAATATCTGTGTGGTTCTGATGCAGCAAATTTTATAAGAACAGATTTTTATGTTGATGATGGCCTTAAGTCAGTGGCAACAGTGAATGAAGCCGTCACTCTGATGAAACAAAGCAAGGCAATATGTAGCATGGGAGGTTTCAACCTTCATAAGTTCTTGTCCAACAGTAGGGAAGTACTAGAAACGACATCCCCTCATGAAAGAGTGAATGTTGTTAAGAATTTAGATCTTAGTAAAGAAACACTGCCCATGGAAAGAACTCTGGGAATTCAATGGTGTATAGAGTCTGACACTTTTCAATCTAAAATACAGTTGAAAGATAAGACACTCACAATAAGAGGTATTTTGTCCACTATGAACTCTGTATATGACCCGTTAGGTCTAGTGTCACCTGTTATTCTTGTAGGCGAACAAATCCTTCAAGAATTATGCAAATATGGGTCTAGTTGGGAAGACGAAGTAACAGATAATGTCAGATATAAATGGGTAAAATGGAGAGATAAGCTGAACAAGTTGAAAGGGCCTCTGTATACCTAGATGCTATAAATGTGAGTCATTTGAAGAAATCTTATGCTTAATGATGTTGTTATTGTAAAAGATCACAATCTACCAAGAAACAGTTGGAGATTGGGTAGAGTCATAGAAGCTTTGCCTGATAATGACGGTCTTGTAAGAAAGGTTAAGCTCATGATGGCAGATTCTAATATTGACAATCAGGGAAAACGTACAAGATGTGTAAACATAATGGAAAGACCTATCCACAGTCTTGTTCTCTTGGTAGAATGTGATCAAAATGAAGACCAGGGTATCCCCGCCAAGGAGCCTTTGTAATTTAAGTGCCTTATGATGTGCCAGTATTAGTTTTAAGGCAAATTGTCTTTTAGTTTATAAGGTAAATTGTTGTACAATTTAGGGGAGCCATGTAACTGTATGTATATTTTATCATTCCTTTGTTGATCTCATTTATATAAAGATATTTAGAAGGTTCAAATACTGTAAAGAAGGATCAGTAGATGCCTAGCTGTTTCATAAGTAAAGGCGATCACATTGCTTATAGAGACTTGTTCACGTCACTCATTGCTGACAAGAGAAGCGCGCTCGCAGGATGTGATCGAGGTGAGATCTGTTTATTTCTTATATATTGTGGTATAAATTGACTGTTATGATGATTTATTGATTGTAAGCATTACTTGAAGTGTATGACAATGCCATGACAATGTATGTGTATTCGTTCTGTGACTGGAAATGTATATTTCAGTTCTTTACGACATGGTAGAGCCAGCCAGACATGGCATAGGCAGACATGGTTATGAAAATAGAGGACTGAGCTTCAATAAACGTCATCGGGAAATACGGGTTTCTGTTCACCCCGGTGAGGAAGCATGTCCTGCCATGCCTGTAAAACAGTTCACATTAATTAGAAGCCTGCGAAAGCCGCTATAGTAAAGAACTCGTCTCAACAAATGTGAAGATTGCTACGAGACGAGGGGACGCCACCTCACCCTAAGAAATCCCTTGTGTCAGCATTTCTGCCCCGGATACAAGCCGCACCCACAACAACGCCACCCCCACAGCCTCCATCTTATAATGCATCAAGGTCACAGGCAAGAGATTGTAGCTACACTGTAACAGTTCCTATATGGTAATATTGCCCTAAAATAGATTTGAATAGAGTGGGTAATCTAGAAGTCAGGATATTTGTTCAGTGTAGCTACTCCCTCAGTATATTTTTTAATAAT
This sequence comes from Cancer borealis, assembly GCA_036785275.1. Classification (NCBI taxonomy): domain Eukaryota; kingdom Metazoa; phylum Arthropoda; class Malacostraca; order Decapoda; family Cancridae; genus Cancer; species Cancer borealis. Next base: position 7,208 of record JAXIVD010002334.1, on the reverse strand, counting down.
GTCTAATATTGAGGAGAAAGGTGCCGTAGGTGGTCTGATTGAAGATGAGAGGGAATGGCAGGCGGGTAGAGGCGTACAGAGCCATGTTGGAGGTGCTAGGGAGAGATTGCCAACCGCGAAAGGGAAGGAGTATAAAATTAGTCAAGTTATAGAGAAGGTGGGGTTCTTTCAACGCAAATGGAAAAAATTTGTAAACAGAATTGGTAAAGGTATGGAAGAAGCATCCAGTCTCATGCACTTAATCAAAATGTCTGATGAAGAAATGGAATTGTATGCTAACTATGTTAGTGCATGTATGGAACTTAAAGATCTTAAGCAAGAAGAGTCGGATGAGTTAGATGAGTTAGAGAACCTTAAAGTAGATGAACAGATTCACCAAGAAACTGTAAAGGATTTAAAGAGTAAGAAATTGGAGATACTAAGTAATAAAGAATCTGTATTTTCTCATGCTAGTAAAGGTTCTAGTAGACATTCAAAAGCATCTAAGGCTTCCTCTGTATCATTACTAAGAAGGCAAGAAGCGGCAGCTAAATTGGCCGTGCTTAAAGCGGAAATAGAACATCATGATAATGTAGCTGAGGCACAGGCGTTAGTGGCAAAGAGTACAGCTGAGGCACAGGCGTTAGTGGCAAAGAGTACAGCTGAATTAGCCAAAAGAGAAAAAATGAGAGACATAGCAGCTGTCAGTGCAGAACTTGAAGCTCTAAATGAAGTTGAAGAGGATGATAGAGGGATGCTTCCAAGTGATGATGAAAGTGTAGGGAGGCAACAACATCTTCAACAATATTTAGAGGTACAAAGCAAAGATGTATCGCTACTGCAGCCTGATTCAGAGATAGATGAAGCCATGCCTCATAAATGTGTTACATTCTTCCCTAAACATGGATCTAAGGGTAAATCTCATAGTCTAATGAATGAGGAAGGATTAGGTGTTGGTAGAAGTACAAACGTTAATGCTCAAGCAATGAATCTCAACCCCTTAGCTCATAGTTTCATACCTCCTAGTAACTATACTCCCACTAATAATGTCAAACAGTCCTGTCAGTCTCTTTCCACTCCTGGTAGTAATCCTGTTACTTATATACCTGTTCAAGGATGGAGTTTACCTCCAATAGAGCCTCCAATTTTTAGTGGAGAACCCATGGAATTTCCACTCTGGATAAAAAAGTTTAAAACCTTTGTGGAAGCTAGGACAACTGATGCATCAGAAAGACTTGCATATCTTGACAAATATACAAGTGGTGAGGCAAAGGAAGCCATAAGAATGTTAATGTATTTAAATACTAACCAAGATTATGACACAGCAAAGAGAATTCTCTGGCAAAGATTTGGAAATGAAAGTGTAGTTGCCAATGCTTACATGAAAAGGTTGTCAGGATGGCCACAAATTCCTCAAGACGATGGTCCAGCCCTAATGAAGTTTTCAGATTTTTTAGAATGTTGTAGGGCAGCTATGCATTCTATTCCTCACTTGTCATTCCTTAATGATCCCAGAGAACATAGGAAATTACTAACAAAACTTCCTAGATCTATAATTAATAGTTGGAATGCGAAAATAAGTAAACATTGTTATAGCAGTTCTCAGTATGGGCCAGGGCAGTACCCACCTTTTGAAAGTTTTTGTAAATTCATCAACTCACAAGCTCATGCAGCATGTGATCCTTTTACTTCATACAATGCTGTGGTCATGGAAGCAAATGACAGTGGTAAAAGCAATGCAAGCTTGAACAGGAATAAGAGTAATAGGTCATATACCATGACTAAATTTAGAGGAAGTAAAGGTTTCATTACAAAACCATCTGAGGAAAGGACAGCTAGTTCCTTTAACAGTAAAGTAAATGTAGAGACTATGAAACAAGACTTTAAAGGAAAGGAAGGAAAGAGACAATTTTGTCGCTACTGTAAAGAGGAGCATGATTTAGAAAATTGTAAACTATTTGTAAAACTTGATCCTGATACAAAATTTACATTTATCAAAGAAAAAAGATTATGTGCAGGATGTTTAAATTGGGGTCACATCAAGAAAGACTGTAGGAGAAAGAAATCATGTAAGGTATGTCAGAGATTCCATCCCACCGTTCTCCATAATGATGCTTTAAGATCTCAGACTCAAGAAAGACCAGAACGGGTAATTGATCTCAAGAAAAACGATGAAAGACCAGTTGTAATAAATGAGGTTAAGGTCAAACAGTCAGTTGCTGGAGACACACACACTTTAATAGTACCAGTGTGGATGTACCAAGAAGGTAATGAAGGGAATAAAGTGTTAGTGTATGCATTGTTGGACAATCAATCTGATGCTTGTTTCGTGAAACAAAGTCTCTTAGATGAGGTGGGAGTGAGTGGACCGCAAATTTCTTTGCAAACTTCCACAATAAATGGAGAAGAGACAATTGTGTGTAATAAAGTCTCTGGACTTATAGTACGAGGCATCTATGATGAACGAGATATAGAGCTTCCACATGCATACTCTAGAGAGAATATCCCAGCACGACGAGATCAGATTCCTAGGAGGGAGACAGCAGAAGGGTGGTCCCACTTATCTCTAATTGCTTCTAAACTCATGCCACATAGGTCAGATGTAGAAATAGGACTATTGATTGGAGTGAATTGTAATGAAGCAATAGAGCATAGGGAAGTAATCACAGGGGAGTCTGGAGAGCCCTGTGGGATAAGAACAGAGTTAGGATGGGGCATCCAAGGAAGGGTTGCTGTTAGTCAAGGCTTAGAAGATAATATCCTGACAGTATTTAGAACATTTGTACAAGAGGTCGAGATAAATCAGGAAAAAAGGGTAAGCTTCTTAGTCGTTCCATCAAGGACTATGGAGATAATAAATCCCTCCCAAGTAAAGGATATGTTTGAGCTTGATTTCAATGAAAGGAAGTCAGCTGATGTTCTATTATCGTATGAAGACAAAAGGTTTATGAATAAAATGAAAGCTGGAGTACATCAGCTGGAAGACAGGCATTACGAGTTGCCTCTTCCTCTTAAAAACGACAATGTCAAGCTTCCAAACAATAAAACTTTGGCAGAGCATAGATTAATGAAGCTAAAAAGCAGATTTGACAAAGATAAACAACACCATGATAACTATAAAGTGTTCTTGGATAATATGATAGATAAAGGGTATGCAGAGGTTGTGCCTAAGAAGGATCTAAATAAGGATGATGGTCAAGTTTGGTACATTCCACATCATGGAGTGTATCACTCTAAGAAACCAGGGAAACTCAAGAGTAGTATTTGACTGCAGTGCAAACTATAAGAGTCAGTCTTTAAATGGCCATTTGTTACAGGGTCCAGACCTCACCAACAAATTGGTAGGGGTACTTTGCAGATTTAGGCAGGAACCTATTGCATTTGTTTGTGATATAGAAGCAATGTACCACCAAGTGAAGGTGAATCCAGAGCACAGGGACATGCTTAGGTTCCTTTGGTGGAAAAATGGTGATGTAACTAAAGAAATTGTTGAATACAGAATGACGGCTCACTTGTTTGGTGCTACATCGTCTCCAAGTGTTGCCAATTTTGCATTAAAGAAGGCTGCAGACGACCATGAATATCTGTGTGGTTCTGATGCAGCAAATTTTATAAGAACAGATTTTTATGTTGATGATGGCCTTAAGTCAGTGGCAACAGTGAATGAAGCCGTCACTCTGATGAAACAAAGCAAGGCAATATGTAGCATGGGAGGTTTCAACCTTCATAAGTTCTTGTCCAACAGTAGGGAAGTACTAGAAACGACATCCCCTCATGAAAGAGTGAATGTTGTTAAGAATTTAGATCTTAGTAAAGAAACACTGCCCATGGAAAGAACTCTGGGAATTCAATGGTGTATAGAGTCTGACACTTTTCAATCTAAAATACAGTTGAAAGATAAGACACTCACAATAAGAGGTATTTTGTCCACTATGAACTCTGTATATGACCCGTTAGGTCTAGTGTCACCTGTTATTCTTGTAGGCGAACAAATCCTTCAAGAATTATGCAAATATGGGTCTAGTTGGGAAGACGAAGTAACAGATAATGTCAGATATAAATGGGTAAAATGGAGAGATAAGCTGAACAAGTTGAAAGGGCCTCTGTATACCTAGATGCTATAAATGTGAGTCATTTGAAGAAATCTTATGCTTAATGATGTTGTTATTGTAAAAGATCACAATCTACCAAGAAACAGTTGGAGATTGGGTAGAGTCATAGAAGCTTTGCCTGATAATGACGGTCTTGTAAGAAAGGTTAAGCTCATGATGGCAGATTCTAATATTGACAATCAGGGAAAACGTACAAGATGTGTAAACATAATGGAAAGACCTATCCACAGTCTTGTTCTCTTGGTAGAATGTGATCAAAATGAAGACCAGGGTATCCCCGCCAAGGAGCCTTTGTAATTTAAGTGCCTTATGATGTGCCAGTATTAGTTTTAAGGCAAATTGTCTTTTAGTTTATAAGGTAAATTGTTGTACAATTTAGGGGAGCCATGTAACTGTATGTATATTTTATCATTCCTTTGTTGATCTCATTTATATAAAGATATTTAGAAGGTTCAAATACTGTAAAGAAGGATCAGTAGATGCCTAGCTGTTTCATAAGTAAAGGCGATCACATTGCTTATAGAGACTTGTTCACGTCACTCATTGCTGACAAGAGAAGCGCGCTCGCAGGATGTGATCGAGGTGAGATCTGTTTATTTCTTATATATTGTGGTATAAATTGACTGTTATGATGATTTATTGATTGTAAGCATTACTTGAATGCCATGACAATGCCATGACAATGTATGTGTATTCGTTCTGTGACTGGAAATGTATATTTCAGTTCTTTACGACATGGTAGAGCCAGCCAGACATGGCATAGGCAGACATGGTTATGAAAATAGAGGACTGAGCTTCAATAAACGTCATCGGGAAATACGGGTTTCTGTTCACCCCGGTGAGGAAGCATGTCCTGCCATGCCTGTAAAACAGTTCACATTAATTAGAAGCCTGCGAAAGCCGCTATAGTAAAGAACTCGTCTCAACAAATGTGAAGATTGCTACGAGACGAGGGGACGCCACCTCACCCTAAGAAATCCCTTGTGTCAGCATTTCTGCCCCGGATACAAGCCGCACCCACAACAACGCCACCCCCACAGCCTCCATCTTATAATGCATCAAGGTCACAGGCAAGAGATTGTAGCTACACTGTAACAGTTCCTATATGGTAATATTGCCCTAAAATAGATTTGAATAGAGTGGGTAATCTAGAAGTCAGGATATTTGTTCAGTGTAGCTACTCCCTCAGTATATTTTTTAATAATGTCTAATATTGAGGAGAAAGGTGCCGTAGGTGGTCTGATTGAAGATGAGAGGGAATGGCAGGCGGGTAGAGGCGTACAGAGCCATGTTGGAGGTGCTAGGGAGAGATTGCCAACCGCGAAAGGGAAGGAGTATAAAATTAGTCAAGTTATAGAGAAGGTGGGGTTCTTTCAACGCAAATGGAAAAAATTTGTAAACAGAATTGGTAAAGGTATGGAAGAAGCATCCAGTCTCATGCACTTAATCAAAATGTCTGATGAAGAAATGGAATTGTATGCTAACTATGTTAGTGCATGTATGGAACTTAAAGATCTTAAGCAAGAAGAGTCGGATGAGTTAGATGAGTTAGAGAACCTTAAAGTAGATGAACAGATTCACCAAGAAACTGTAAAGGATTTAAAGAGTAAGAAATTGGAGATACTAAGTAATAAAGAATCTGTATTTTCTCATGCTAGTAAAGGTTCTAGTAGACATTCAAAAGCATCTAAGGCTTCCTCTGTATCATTACTAAGAAGGCAAGAAGCGGCAGCTAAATTGGCCGTGCTTAAAGCGGAAATAGAACATCATGATAATGTAGCTGAGGCACAGGCGTTAGTGGCAAAGAGTACAGCTGAGGCACAGGCGTTAGTGGCAAAGAGTACAGCTGAATTAGCCAAAAGAGAAAAAATGAGAGACATAGCAGCTGTCAGTGCAGAACTTGAAGCTCTAAATGAAGTTGAAGAGGATGATAGAGGGATGCTTCCAAGTGATGATGAAAGTGTAGGGAGGCAACAACATCTTCAACAATATTTAGAGGTACAAAGCAAAGATGTATCGCTACTGCAGCCTGATTCAGAGATAGATGAAGCCATGCCTCATAAATGTGTTACATTCTTCCCTAAACATGGATCTAAGGGTAAATCTCATAGTCTAATGAATGAGGAAGGATTAGGTGTTGGTAGAAGTACAAACGTTAATGCTCAAGCAATGAATCTCAACCCCTTAGCTCATAGTTTCATACCTCCTAGTAACTATACTCCCACTAATAATGTCAAACAGTCCTGTCAGTCTCTTTCCACTCCTGGTAGTAATCCTGTTACTTATATACCTGTTCAAGGATGGAGTTTACCTCCAATAGAGCCTCCAATTTTTAGTGGAGAACCCATGGAATTTCCACTCTGGATAAAAAAGTTTAAAACCTTTGTGGAAGCTAGGACAACTGATGCATCAGAAAGACTTGCATATCTTGACAAATATACAAGTGGTGAGGCAAAGGAAGCCATAAGAATGTTAATGTATTTAAATACTAACCAAGATTATGACACAGCAAAGAGAATTCTCTGGCAAAGATTTGGAAATGAAAGTGTAGTTGCCAATGCTTACATGAAAAGGTTGTCAGGATGGCCACAAATTCCTCAAGACGATGGTCCAGCCCTAATGAAGTTTTCAGATTTTTTAGAATGTTGTAGGGCAGCTATGCATTCTATTCCTCACTTGTCATTCCTTAATGATCCCAGAGAACATAGGAAATTACTAACAAAACTTCCTAGATCTATAATTAATAGTTGGAATGCGAAAATAAGTAAACATTGTTATAGCAGTTCTCAGTATGGGCCAGGGCAGTACCCACCTTTTGAAAGTTTTTGTAAATTCATCAACTCACAAGCTCATGCAGCATGTGATCCTTTTACTTCATACAATGCTGTGGTCATGGAAGCAAATGACAGTGGTAAAAGCAATGCAAGCTTGAACAGGAATAAGAGTAATAGGTCATATACCATGACTAAATTTAGAGGAAGTAAAGGTTTCATTACAAAACCATCTGAGGAAAGGACAGCTAGTTCCTTTAACAGTAAAGTAAATGTAGAGACTATGAAACAAGACTTTAAAGGAAAGGAAGGAAAGAGACAATTTTGTCGCTACTGTAAAGAGGAG
>JAXIVD010002333.1:22500-57500 GCA_036785275.1 Cancer borealis | reverse complement strand
GGTTAATTTATACATAGAGTTAAGTTATAGTTTAATAATTGTATCTTTTCTTCCTTGCTTTAATTTTGCATTCATTTATGAGGGTTTTTATATATGTCAATTTTATAGTTTCATGTGTGTGTGTGTGTGTGTGTGTGTGTGTGTGTGTGCTTCTTGTTCCTCCTTTCTATACCACTGCCTTCACCTTATTATATTTGTCAGTGACTTCTGCTGCTGTCACCTCACTTCCTGCCTTCTCCCTCTAGACAGTCCCACCACCACCACCACACTGCTACCCTTCTTGCCTCCCTCCACGCACCTCCACCTCATTACCACCTGACACCTCAATTCTGGCCCTGGCACCGCACCACCCCATGACACCTACCTCCCAATGTCACGACTCATGCCCACCCTGTGCTTCTGTGTCACTCCATTCATGAACACTGCGTCCTATGTATAAATGTGAGCTGTTCAAAGTTGTCCTCACTGTTGTCCTCGTCTACTAACACTTCACGACGCTTGATTTCATCCTTCACGGTCACAATAAGTCTACAATGAGACCTTAATGGTGGTGACATTCCTAACCACCTCCTCCATCCACACTCAATTTGTTCATGATACAAGGATGGAAATATTATACTTCTGTGCTTCATACAAATATAAATAGGTACATATGGAAAATTATAGATGAGGAAATACTTGTAGAGTCTATAGTTTAGGTTGTCATTTCCATTGACATATTTCACAGCATGACTTCTTAAGAGGAAAGAAACCCACAATGCAACACTAATCAGGGAAATAAAGAACTAAACTCTAATCCTCTATCCAACTATATGATGTACAAATATATCCCATTCACTACCATGAATAATGATGGTAAACAGGAATATTTCTCCCACTCACTCTCAAAGATGAATAGTGTATAAATGAATGGACAGGTGGATGGTGCCCTCTATAAGCAAGCTAGTAAGGCTTTCAAATATTTCCTTCATTTTTTAGACTGAGATCTTCCTTCCTCTAAAATGGTACTATGTGTGTTGAGTTAAGGCAGTGTTTTTGATAAGGATTAGAAGTACCAGGTGAAGGAAGAAGAGACATTAGTTGAACACGTTGGGTTTTACAGAAGTATTGTGATCAGAGAAGGTTTACTAAGAAGCCAACATCATGTAAACTCATCTGCCTCCCCATCAGCCTGAGATAAACAAGTAGACACACTACAAAGACTATCAACAAGCTATCCTATCGTGTACACGTAAAGCCAATTGCCTCACCATCAGCCTCATCAATAGTTAATAAGTCAGTAAGTTAATCACCAGAGCCACATTATCTGCAGGTATAAGGAATGGCCAACGCACACCATCTGGGTCATTAAGTTGAAGTCTATGTCTATCTTACTATCTCCTCCTTAAGACGGATTGCTTAGGATTGTTGAGGAGCAGAACCCAACAATAGCAGAACAAGGTGTCAAGGTGCTGCTTGTAAACACGCTCCACATCTGACTGCCCATGTTTTCTCTCATGAACCCAAACAATTTGTATGCAGCAGTTACAACACTGTTAAGCATACAGAAGCAAGGAATGTCACAACCCAAAGAAAGACTTCATATAAATCCCCGGGAAATATTGTACTAAGTCTCAGTATGAAAGCCTGATACAGTAATAAAAAAACACTCAATCCTTACAGATTTGAACCTTTGAGATGTGATTTTCACAATATCCTTCAATAATTCTGCCAGACTTGTAATAGAATTTCCACCTACCCTTGAAAACACAGTCCTTTAAATATTCTAAAAACTATGACATGCATAAAAGCCAGTTAATATTTCCTAAAAGTCATTAGCATATCAACATACAACATGACCAAACACTAAACAGGCGTTAGAAATATATACGTATACAAATAAAATACTTTTGGATAACATGTGTATAATGTCATGTGTGCTGATACGACGCCAACACTCACATGCTGACGTAAACAAAATGACGGTATAGATGAAGAGAACACAATTACATATACATATTACAGCTTTATATGTGTGACGTGACTTGAAATGTAGTTTGTTAGGCTCAGAGTAGATACACAACCATATTCTGTTCATACTAGTCCTGTCCTCCTTGACCCAGACCAACAGAACAAACCTTCACTACACCACAACGAGTAACACCACTGTGGACCAACATGAAATGATGGAGCAACGTCTAGTCTTGTGCCGTATCACCTGAAGCTGTCAAAACCCTTTATATATCTTTAAAAACATAATAACTGGCACAAAAGCTGCAAAATAGGTTAAAACTAGCACAGTACAGGCAGGAAACGCACTGACCAATCCCATGATGCCGCGAGAAAACGTACGAATACCAAAAAATATTACAGTAAAGCCTCAACAGGAATAATTTAATCCACGAATGTTAAACCCGTAAATCTTAAGAAACGACTGTATAAGGATCTATTCTACAATGCATTTGTCGTCACAACTTATATCAATGGAAAGCAAACGCTGATCTTGGTTAACAATCTCTAACACTATTTGCATCATTTGGTGGCAGACAACAAGCAAAAATCCCCTTCCTGTTATGCTTGTTATGTCTACTATCATCATATATAATTATCAGTGTCATCATCATTTTAAATCATCATAAACTGTATCAGGTATAATGATAAGGTTGAGGGTCATCATTTAGTAGAATAAAAATCAAGGCAATTTACACTACAACATGAAATCGACCGCAATGTTAATTTGGCACACCAGTCAAGGCTCTCATTCCTACACATCTGTTTAGTTTTACCTCGTCTGTGGACACGATTAAGTTTCACTTCCAAAACATTGACAACATCACCTCAAGAGCCAGGATTCCAGCCTATACCAAAACCTACTTCCCCTATTTTACAGGAAAATAACCCCACCGTAACCACAACACTGACGGGTGATGTGGTGTTGATTTCTGACATCGAGTTTACAGACACAAGTCCAAGCTGTCTTGTATAAAGGTAAAGTTAAGGTATATTTCCAAGCCATCTCCTAGTTGTACTCTATGCTTCCTTGATGCAAACTGTGCAAAGCGACCCAAAAAATATGCCACTACGAAAAATATCTCAATTCTTCGTAAATAATGTTCGGTATACTTTGCATAAGCTGAATATTGAAAAGTCATAACTTTCAAAGTACGACTACATGACTTTGTTTATGTAGTGGTTCCAACACTTGTGGTGAGGACCAACACCTGCTGCAAGCACTGCCACGAGGTGCGAAATGCTACAATTACATTAATTAATATATTTTTTTTTGGAAATTGTCTGGATTTGCTCCACGCCTTCAGAAATACAATCCATGTCTCCATATTACAGTCAAGGAGTATAATATACATATCTCACCAATAATATAAAGGTGAAAATGTTGAGAACAGAATGTAAGCGGATTACATTTGATTAAATCAGTCGTCTCTTGGTACTCTCTTGAAACGTAAAGGTAAAGGGCAATAGTAAAGTAAATCTAATGCCACTTAATAATCTTTTAACCTCCTAATAGATGCCGTATGTATAACTCGGATGTAAAACTAGAAAAGGAAGCAATAGGTGAGATTATAGTGTAGTGGCAGAACAGTCTCTTCCCATTAACCTAATGTTAACAATTTTCCGTATCACTAGTAAGCATAGCATACATGATCCATCAGTAAAAGTGTTATGTGAGATTTTGGTAAAGGAAAATCATTGAGATTATTAAAATCAGTGTGAAGCGACTATCAAAATACAATTATTCATTACATTTCAAGCTTATTTTCAATTGCTTTACTAATCCATGTTACTATATGTTTAATAAGAACTATAATGAATTAAAAGACATGAAGTCACATTCACAATCTGCCAACAATTCTTATAGCACTCCTAATGTAATTTTTTTCAACTAAAAAAATTAATTGGTTTCCATAGATAGGTTAAGGTTTGTTATTTCAAGCTGTCTGTACGAGAATCCATCCTGGTAATAAATTGTTACTAAATATAATAAGGTTACTATGATACGTATTCCATAGCCTATGAAATGTTAAGTTTGCTCACTCTCAGAGGTGTGTTCATCTTAACAACATTCTTGCCACCACCACAACCACCACCAACACACCACCACCACCATCACCAACACACCACCATCACCACCACCACATCACCATCACCACAACCACCACCACCAACACCACCACACACTACAATGTCCACCAATCACAATAAGATGCATGAGACTCACATGACTGCACTGACTCAGAATAATTGCATCACATCAAACTGTATTAAGTCACAAACAATAATAAATACAGGAACACCATAACCTTAAGGAGCAAGAACATAATATAAATTCCAGATTATTATTCTTCCTCAAAGTATATAAATTTACAATGACCTAGAAAAATTGAATAAGGGAATCCAAAAACAAACCAAACATAGACAATTATATCCAACCAAACCTAAGCTGACCTTCACCACAGACCCAACAATACTTATAACACAACTGCACTGTTACCCAAAACACACACACACACACACACACACACACTAACAACATTCCTTAACAAAACCTTCCCTTGCCACGAATCTTACCACACGTCATTAATAAACACTTCACAAAATAATACCACAGCTTCTTGACACTAAAATGATCAAATGTGAGATAGTAATTTCCAGAACCCGTACATATTCTCACTATAATTCTCACCATTATTCACGTCTGAGGAAAGGAGTGCCAAGGGTATGGTGGTGATGGTGCCTCTCTGTCACACCAAACACCACACACCACACACACCTCTGGGCATTACCTTCCCTGGGCACTTGTCAACACCACCACACATGTCACAGCACAACCCATACACACACAATTCCCATACATCACACACATACTCCACACTCAAAATATATACAAAACCAAAGCATTCCACACTCTGAAAGCGAAAGGACTCACGAAAATATTGGTGCACAAACAAAAAAGCAATTTGGTGTAGGTCCTCTTCTACCTCCTCCACCACAACCTTTTTCACTCTAGTAATATCACCTTCACGACCTATTCCTTGGGGTACTCACATGATAGGAGGGTCGGGCATGGTGGTGCTCGGCTACTCCACCTTGTCCTCGGTAATGGGACGTCACTTCAGGAGCATGCAACACACGCCTGCCATTTGCAAAGGTTCAAAACATACTGACTGGCTCCTTCCTTCGCCCTCTGTCACCCGCGCCTCCATTTGATCAATCCTCTTTTTGGGGACTTATTTACCTATCTAGTTACCTTATCTTCCTTTTTTATATCTTGATAGCTATTGTGAATGTCTCCTACTCATGTGTTTTTTTCGTTTTTGTCTTCCCCCACGAGTTTGCTTCTGCTTGTTATTTACGTTGTTCCTCGTTAAGCCGAAATATTGTACAGTACGTGGCGTCATGTTAAGGAAATGTTTATTAGAGGGTATTTAACTATCTATCCATCTATCTACTTACCTACTTAGCTATGTCTGTCTACAGTACGTATCTATTGAGAGAGAGAGAGAGAGAGAGAGAGAGAGAGAGAGAGAGAGAGAGAGAGAGAGAGAGAGAGAGAGAGAGAGACGTATAATTTACTACTTATAATAGTGCGTGTGTGTGTGTATGTGTGTGTGTGTGTGTGTGTTCTGACTTCTTACTTGACCAGTCAGTAAAATAGAGCAGCTCCAGATATAGTGTATTTATACCTTGCATACATTCCACTTCTTGCACCACAAACAACTTCGATCCCTTCCTTGCTTAACACTTGATGGCCATATATGAAGGCATTCCTGATTATAGTTTATTTTGGATACTGCAAGTGTAAAGGTGTTGGCACGAGGATATATACCTCGGCTGACACACCACCTAAGCTCTTACGATCATTCTTCTGATTAAAAGTTAATTGTGGTCCATGGTTGGTGGTTTCTTGTTGAGGTTTACCTGAGAGAATTTACCTGATAAACAAATATGTGCGACGTCAGGTATCACACATCAAATATTCATGTGAACAGTCCCGCACTGGAGGTTCCCAGAAGTAGTGGGCGACAGCGGTGACGAATTAGTGTGCATGAGTTATCCATGAACGTTTTTTCCGCAGGCAGCAAGAGGTAGGGAATGCTAAATGTCAGAGTCTCTATCATAACATTTAGCCTAGTAGTGATATGATGAACATGAACAAAATTTACTGCTGGGGTTTGTTTCAAGGACGCACGGAGGCGGAGGAGGCGAAGCAAGGAATCATGCACACTTCCCCTTCCTAGTAATTTTACCCCGTATAGGTTATAAATAGCAGGCTGGTAATTTCAAGCTAATGTAGTAACTATAGATTGAAATAAATTGCACCGGACTTAAACGTCACTTCAACTCTGTCGACACCAACTTTAGTAGGATACCTTACACTTACAGGAACAATAACCTCTTTCCGTTATAATCATAATTGAATTTAATATACTGAAAAGTGTTCAAATATGATTCGTGAGGTTAATGTAGCAAGCAGGATAATTGCACGCCTCACATTCCACTAATCATTATTGTTTGATAAACTACTTGAAAGTCATCGAATTAAACAATGTTCAGGTTCTTGATGTAACGAGTGATCAGATGTCTGCATCAACAGCATGAGCAGGAAACCCAGCAGAGTGAGGCACGGAGCAAGAAATCCGGACTATACGGGCTGCGGCGCGTGACTTACGGTAAATATTAGCGTTGGCGAATTCCTGGGGCCACAAGAAGGGCGCTGGGCCAGTGGAGAGAGTTAGGGAGACACCTCATCCCCCTCTCCAACCTCTGACCAGCTTCACAACACCAGTGGAACAAGAGGTGACGTTATTGTAAGGAATAATCAATACATTTTAGGGAGAAATAATAATAATGGAGTAACATTGCGCTACCTTTTTTATTGTTACTGATGAGTGGAGGTCGGGATCACACACAGCGTGAGTGCACAGCCAATGGAACCTATCAAATATTGTGATGGCATGAGAAGAAGAGCAGCTACTGCAGAATTTTTGGCTCCGGTACATCGTTATGCAGAATCACACAGGCTATGGTTTTGGTGTGGTTGTGTCGTGGTGCGGCAACAGTGTATGAGGTATGAGATCATGAACAGTGCACAACAGGCCACTTCTTGTGCAACATCTTCCACATAACATTTGTTTGGTGTGACGTGCCTGAGCACTATGGAAAATAAATTTATGTAAACCACTGATAAATGTGCAACTGAACACAGAAGTATGAAGCGATGTAATACACCGATAATGAACATCACAGAACGGGGCAGACACAGCATTCCCTTATCAGCAGGCAGCCCACGCTGACCGGCCCAACGCTGATTCCTGCATGGAAGTCGGCAACCTAATTTTAGGTCATGGTTTGAAACACTCACGAGTCTTACTCCCTCCATTTCATGTTTCGAACCCTAGAAGATGGTAGACACCCCTATATATGAATGACTGTACCTGGTTTTAGAACAAGGGTCAGCCGGGAAGTAATGTATATATTGTAGAACAGGTAGTGCGTTGTGCACGGTCAACTGGCGGTCACGGGTGCTTTATGACTGGCCCTGAAGCTAGAGTGCGTGCTGCTAGAAGAGGGAACCTTGCGGTGCGCCTTTGCAAGACTTCACTCAAGAGTTCCTCACTCATCAACCGAAGCACTCACACCAACAATCGAGGAGCCTCGTCACAACCGCTTGGCCGTCCTGCCAAACCTTCTCCCTTACACAGCCATACATATTACATCATTTTGCAACATATAACACTTGAACGAACGTTGATAAAAAGTTTTTATTTGTAATATCAATACTAAAACTTAAGGTTCTCCAGTAACTTGACAGATGAGCATGTAAGAGGAATCCTGATAAAAGAACCAACCTTAGGGTTGACAGACAATAATTGTAAAAAAAAATGTCTCGTTCTTCGTCTTGATTATCCTAGTGCAAGACACGCGACAACACACGTGGCAGCAGCTGTCACAAACCCTCAAAGCAGATTGGAATACCTGATGTGAGAATTATGGTTTAATATTTTTGCCCAGTGGAGTTATTATCTTCTTGAGGCGTACATGCATGGTAGCTTCTAGCAACCAGCTAAACCTCGATAACTACTGTAGAGTGTCTACTACTTATTCCAAAAAGTGAGTTTTCCTCATAAAAATAAAAATGATACAATTATAAGATTTACACAAACTATGTACATTTACTCACTACACAATACCAAGTTTGTTCTTAATGGAGAAATGAAAATCCCCAACAGCGGAACATCAAGGCCTTGACGAGTGATGCTGCAGACGGATGCTCATGGTGGTGGTGGTGGTGATGGCGGTGTGATGGTGGGCGGGGCGCGAGCCGGGGCCTGGGAAGGTAGGTAGTGAGGCGGAAACAAATCCTACAGTTGTAAAATCAACCATGTTATGACAATATAATGAAACTATATTCACGATCTGATATTGTACAGAGTAAACCATTGGGACCATTGCGAAGTATTTGGCAGTTTTGTTCAACAAATTTCGAAGATGAACAAATAGTTTGTAAACTTCCGATAAAACATCGCAGATTATACATCACATTTTCCGCTAACCAACACAACAAAACAAAATAATAAGTGTAAGCACATATGTATGTATACAACCCCACTATTGATGTGTCACCACAGAGCTAGTGAAAGACAAGGTCAGGCTATTGAACACAGGTGATCCACACCTTACCAGGCCGCCGGCGCCACCTCCTTCAGCCTCGACAGAAGACAACGCGACAGCTGTCCTCTGATAATGAGTGACTGTACCGACGTGATGAAGGTGGCTGCTATACCCTAATGATCACATACGAAAGGTGACAGTTGACGATGAATGACTTTCCTAAATAAAAAAAGAAAAAAGAAATCCTTTGTCAACACTAGTGGCGGAGGCGAATGATAATGGTGACGTGACTGCGGTGAGGAGGACGACGGTTCAGCTGATGGATGGCCGGTGAGAGTGAAGTGGCAGGCGGGTTCATAAAAGGTTCTCGATCCAGGGCCAGCAGTACCAGCTACACGTGTTGTAGGCCCTGTGGAGGAGATAGGTATTACTGGATTAAGGCTCGCATGCCCACCAAATGTCTATCTGTCACCTCACTGGTACCTACATCTTACATTTCCCAATTGTGACACCTCACATTACATAATTATGGGAATACACTAATCACTACTTTGCCACATCACTCAACCACTCACTTTGCTGCAAATAACGTATTGCCAAGTTACACGCTCAGTACAGCCTACTCACGTCTTCGGTGTCACTACCGTCAGTTTGAATACTATACTTCGCATGTCACTCTACTCATGCTATAACGTTATCAAAAGTCATCATTAATTTCTAAACATTTTTGGCACCTTTTACACCCATAACACAAGGCTGAAATGTTACTCCCAAAGTCTCACCAGTCATTCCCTTCACCATTTTATCCGACTTTATCTGTTTCCATGCCTATCACACCCCACAAACTTCCTCTACTTCATTATCATTAATTCCACACCTTATCAAGGCCTAACCTCTATTACCCACACCGAGACTCAACGAGGGGCGGGCATACACACCATACGCAAAGTAATATTACATACATGACCTTTTTTTTCAACACCAAGGTAATTCCAGACTTCAATAACAAAATTCCAAATGATCCATGCGACTATTTCATACACTAGTCCATTATTGCTTGTCAGATTTTGCCAGTTAATGTCATATATTATACCAACACCTCCCATTCCTCACAACTGAAGGAGTCTAGGAGAAGGACATAAACTCTGACACAGTAACACACTTCCTCTCCACACTAGTACCACCTTCCACCTCACACCACACAAAGCACCATCTACCACAAATAGACTCCAAAAACAAATTGAAAGGAGCAAGGAAAAATCATCTACAGTCAAGCCTGCTTGAGGTGGTGAGCTGCTGTGAGGAACAGGTTTTGAGGCCTAAAGGCTATCAGTCTTAGCGAATTTAAGTAGAATGTTGATGGGAGGCAAGCAAAGATGGGAGTGGTCGTTATCTACTGATATTAAGTACTAATTGTTAACAATAGTTTACTTCAGTACTAGACTTGTGAAGCATTCTGTTATGTGTCATCACTCTACACGTTGTGGTGACATGTTTTAGTCTTTACATGAACATATGTTTGCCAGTGTGCCAAAGAATCGTTTGAGGTCACGAAGACTTTAGAGTTAGGACCGTGAACAAGGTCGTCATGCCGCTACAGGTGTTGTCATGCAGCCATAACCATGACGCATTGTGCTCCGTCATTTGCACTTGACTGCACTGTAAAGTATTTCACACAACCTCAAAATTTGAAACGTTTTACATGTTAACTATGATTAGAAAATTACCAATATTACTCCACGAGGAAGGGCAAGAAGAGATAGCATGAACACTACAGAGGACAAGGTGTGACGCGAAGCAATTAATAATTTGAACTTTTGGACACTTATGTAGATAACAAGTCATTGTACTTTGTGACCGCTGTTCGTGATATATTCTAAGAACCTCCAATCAACAGTCTATCATGACTAAATGTCATCAGAACACTCAAAGAGATAGAAACTCACCTTCTGTACTTGTAAATCCCCCCAAGAAGGGTGCAAAAATATGAAAGTATTAGCCTGTGTGTAACAAGTCTCAAAATGTGTTTTTGGATGGACAACTGTATTGTAATCAACAATAGTCCTACACAACACTTGCATTATGTTCAAGCATGATATAACACTAAGGGGCAAATAACTGAGTAAAACTACTATAAATAACATAAAATAATAGTTAACCTACTTGTCTGGATAATAAAAATCACATGTTGACGAAAATGCTAGATTGAGCAATATATACAGGTAATTGGGTGAAAGGGAAGGGAAGGGGCCTTGGCGTAGTGGTGAGGCCTGGCTGGGAGGGAGGTTGGGTTAAGAGAAGGAGGGGTGGGAGACAGACTCTAGTGGTCTCCTGGAGTCACTATAAGCTACTGGCATGAACCGTGTGCATTATGCATCAATATGGCTAGTACCACGTGTGATAACTGCTGCATACACAAAAAATAGGTTCCTCTAATGTAAAAACTGCAACAGGTCATTCACATTTATTGAAGTTGTCAAAAGCCATATATAAAATAGCAAATATCTAATCCTTATTTTACAGTTTCCAATGATGTACGTTATCTACACTGCCTAGGGCCATGATTGTTCTGGAAAAATGAGTCTGAGGCTGCGTGCAAGAAACTCAACAACTCAAGCAAGCTTTCTCCAAAAAACATATTTATCTCTCTCCCTCAGGTTAATAACTCATATTTTTCCCCATTAGAAACTTATACATGCCTCCTACTACACTTAGATTAAGAAAGGTGGACTGAACCAACTAATCACCAGACAGCATCACAATGTAA
Source organism: Cancer borealis (assembly GCA_036785275.1). Taxonomy (NCBI): domain Eukaryota; kingdom Metazoa; phylum Arthropoda; class Malacostraca; order Decapoda; family Cancridae; genus Cancer; species Cancer borealis. Next base: position 46,123 of record JAXIVD010002333.1, on the reverse strand, counting down.
ATCATTATTTTACAAGTGAACTTATGAACATCTTTGGCTGATGATCCACCTGCTCACTGCAACTCACCACTACAGAATATTTCGACCACAGATCATTACAGTCGTTCATGAGGCATAGTTCATAATGAACCTTCCACCTTCCACACAAAGTACATCAACGTAGTCCACACACACCCACAGTTGCCATTATCATTCAAATACTAACTTGTGCTAATGAGTCTCCAGTGTTCCAGAGATCTTAGAGATATAAAGCGACATTCATGAACTGTCTAAGGTACATCAACCTAAATTTCATGAGTGCATCTCAGGACCAATGCTTAGTGATATACCAAAGCAGCCATAACTATGATGCAACACACAAGGAGTTGCAAATCAATTAACACAGCACACAGGTTGAAACTTATCTCCAAAAAGTAAAATGTCAAGTGATTCTTATAAAAACAATAATCTATTTTTGGCAATGAACAATTACATTTCCCTGCATTACAAGTTGGTCAAGGTTGATGGTGGCAGCGTGCTGGGCCTTCTGGGGGTCTTCTGAGGGATGACAATGATGTTTATGAGATGCATTTGTGCGTTTTTCTTATGGAGAAGATGGTATCACAAAGACTAAATGACACTTAATACTATTCTGATACATATTTGTGATTGCTACATGATGTGTGCAAATGGGAGGCTGCACTACGACCAGACACAGCTCAGAGATCAAGTGGCTCTACCCATACCTCAAGGCAAGCAATTTTTTTTTTTTTTTACATTTCCTCTATATTCCCATGACGGCTGCTTAAAAGTATCACAGAACAATTACATAATACTACTTTCTGCATTAAAAAATTTCTGACTAAAAAAATAGTTTCCCACGAGGCAGCCTCTGTGGTGCTGCATGTGGCCGCAAAGCTTCCTGTATTAGAGCAAAGACACACTCACTGGTAGGCTACAAGGATATTCATCGGTTAGGGTTTTCAAATGTATATCTTAAATTTTCCTTGATACAAGTAACACTGGGCCTGTCTGTTCCAAGGATTCCGGAATTGTCTCATCTTTCCTTGTGGGACCAAACAAGCTGATGTTCTTCAATGCCCTAAAATCATTCAAAAGTACAAATACAGAGTATAAAAATCTTATAATACAATTACATTTAGGAAACAACTTCCTAATGTCTTTAAACAGTTGTTGAGTTATTCCTTCCTTAGATTTAGTGCAGAACAACATGCACAAACCCTCTCAGTACCAGCCACTGTCCACCAAATGTGCACTGAAGACTAAACAAAAAGGTGCAAGACACTTATGGGAAAATATTACAATGTGTTGGAAATAATATTTAGGAAACAACTCCTAATGTTCAACAGAAAATGCCAGGTGATTGTACATTATCTTCATCTATTGAACCCCAGAGACTAATAATTTCTCTAAACTTTATCAAAGTTACTTAAACATTTACCCACTTAACAAAAGAATATACATGCAAAGCAATGTGAAATATTCCATGATAATTATGAAAAGCCCAACCCTGGTGTTGTAGCACCAACGACCTTTTCTTGTACACACCTTGAGGGAGGCACATGAAGCCTCTAAATGACATCCCCTTAATCATCTAGCATTACTGTGTATTAAAAAGTTGCAGGTAGACAGGCATCACCAGTTCAGTTCTCAAACATGAGTAAAAATTTACTTTACACTGTTATCTCACAGCCTGTAAAATGGTTACACTTAACAGTTTTCAGCTACATCAATTGTACTGCTTAAGTTGCTTTCATGATGGCTGTGAGAATCTTCATATAATTTCCATCCTTAATTTGATGAGTATATTGCATCTAAACTTACTATTCTGACTTTAACTACTTGTTATATGATAACTAGAATTGTTAACTGATAAAGTATTTGTTATATACTACAATGAAAGTGTGACTTTTGTTTTGTCTTAATGAAAGTATATTCTGATGCGTAACAAAAACGATGAATCGTCATTTAATATATATATTTTCATAATTCATTACTGGGGAAGAACAATAAGCAAGTTTATCTCGAGTAAGAATTAAGTGTACCCTGTTACTGGAAGTCAATGTGAAAGTTAACAACTGATGTAGCGAAACTTAATCATCTGCACTACAAACACTGATTACTATAGGCAAGAAAAAATAAGAATTTGTAATTCTCTATATCTCAATTAGGAACTCACATGTGATGAACCAAAACATTGCTAACACTTGAAAGTCCACCTGATCCTGCCTTCCTGTGGCCACAGATGTGCCTTGTGTGGATTCCCTGAATCACAATAATTACAGGTCTCAGCACCACTGAATCATGGACCCAAACAGCATCTCTAATTTTACCTAGGATACCATTCTTTTTTCAAGGTAATACTAAATAAAGTTAAAATCTTCATGAAAAGTATGTTTCTAAGGCCCAAATTTTCAGTGATGCAAGTTAAAATTGAGCACTCACCTACTATGGCTATCTCTTGACACTGAGTGTTTATCCCAAATAGTGGCTATATTACCTGACATATTCAAACACTACCTACAGATAATTATGTAATTCAAGCTCTAGCAATGGACTGTTGTACTTGCTGGTGGTGAGTGGGAGTGGACAAAAAGTGGTGCTCGAGCCACCCACCAGAGCAGCAGTTGGGTCATTGTTATGAAGTGTACATTCATTTGAGTTAAAATGACATGTAGTTTCTTTACTACAATCTTAGAAAAGTACAAAGCATTATGGCTCATTATTAAACAAAGTATATACATATACATACACATCATACCATATCCATACACTGAACTATAGGTAACTGCAAATCACCCAAACCTTCTTAATCATGTTTTACTTTACTTAGAAATTACACTAGGCAGACCAAAGTAATTTTAATGCATCTAATCTTATTCTTGAGTCAAGAAAACTGCAGTCACTTGTCCAACACTTGCCATGAGCCCAGGAGCACCCTCAGTGTCTCCCTGGAACCCACTTGCATTACCACACACCTAGTGTTTCTGGATTAAAAAGGTTCAGGTCTACTGAAACATTAAGGTACATTACACCCTAACTCTAAACACAAAGAAACTGGTCCAGGCAGTATCACAACGCTGTGGGTGGAAAACAATTATAATGTGGCTGGCTAGGGAGCTGGTTGTGTCACAGTAGAGGGAGATAAATATATTGTCATCACTCATCTGTATTCTTGGTAGTAGTCTTAAGTTAAGAAATATGTATTAATTTTCTCTCACAACAGTAAAAAATAACACATATCTATATGCACATAATAAAAAATAATGGATGGTTTCATGAGCTGTGTTGCCAAGAAAATAAGGACAAGTGTTACCTGTAGTGACATAACAGGTACATAGCTGTCTTGCTTGCAGTGCCTTTTAGAAAGATTACAGATGCTGAACTTTCAAAAATCTGGCAAAGTTAACAAAAATATATTGCTTCCAAATAGAAGATGGTAAGCAAGTGTGTAGTATTATTCTAACCCATTCCCGGAACTAAAGAAATGTTCAATTGTGGCAAGAGTGACATTACATACACCAATGGTAAATTGTTACATAGTTCTATCTAGACCGTCACAAGAGTGACGGTCTTCATTAATTATAAGTGTTCTGTAGACCAAGAAGGTTCAGTCCTAAATTGAGCTCTCTCGTTCTAAGATTTGTATGTATACTTTTGAGTGGCATTTGGTAATCAGCTCATCATAATTCTATGTATATAATGAGTTGGCCTTTTTTGTTGAGGCTCAAACATTATCATCCTAATTAAAAAAAAAAAAACTCTTTATCAAATTACAAGTCAGGCTATATAAGTCTGTTTCAATAAACACATCAGGCAAAATGATAAATTACACTATTTTAAAAATTTTGGAATGAAGCACAATATTCGTTGCAGTGTGGATGCTTTACAAAAGGAAAGTTATTAGAGAGCTGGTTTTTGATGTAGTGTTGTGTCGGCAGAAAAAGACTTCCTTTTTGAGCAGCGAGTCAGTCTATAAACTGAGCTGCTAGTTAGTGCGCCTCCACAGTTGTTAATTCTAATAAATCTTCAAAGGAGATATTTAATCATATGGTGGATTAAATTTGTTCCGAGGCAAAGTAAAATCATCATTTGAAAATCTTTCTTGCGTTAATAAACTTGGTTATTGACAACATTCGTGAAGACCAGATCTGTTATCTCGTCTTTAACAAACAACTTAGTATGATGTACAGTTCAAAAGATTCATCCTGTGCTGAAGTGTGTATGCAGTGTCCCTCAAAAAACATATTCTGGGGATACTTGCTGGAAATATTCATTGTTCAAAAATTGTTTGTGGAAATAAAAAATATTCATTTTGAAACATATCACAGAATTAGGACATGATGAAATCAGCATTCATGTAAGGGAAGAGGCAGTATTTACAAGGTGCTGCCACCCTGGAGACCTTAAGATATAACCTCTTTGGTTGTGGGTGTGGACACACGTGTGCATGCGCACAAGCGCACGCACTCTCTCTCACACACACACACACACACACACACACACACACACAAGTTTACATACATAAATCAGTGATCAAACGTGTGTTTACTTTGTGTGCCTTGAATACAAGATGGTCACATTTCATGAAGTTGATATAATGAAGAGAAATTAAGTAAATTATGTGAAAAATATTGAGTACATAATTTCACCAGCCAGTCATGTAGTTGGTGACTGAGCTAGTGGTGGATAGCAACCCTTGAGGCATTACCTTACAAACAAGTGTTGGTCTAGCAAGTGGCTACTGCTATATGACAAAAAATATACAGAAGTAAAGTAAGAACTCATCACAGCCAAGAAAGGCAGGCTTCTTCCTCTTGTCTTGAGCGAACTCCCATTTAAGCTAATCTTGTGGTAAGAGGTACATGAAGTGTCTCGTACAAAAGACAAAGAAGCAAGTCTCAGTTCACCAGGGTGGCACCAAGATCAAAATATAATGAACTATGCATGTAAACAAAGAATATAATTTTAGCTTAGATATGTCTCTTATTTGTATAAGAAAGTTCATGAGTTCTTGAGTACAGCCATGAAATAACCCTTCCCCTTTCAGCTTTTCAATTTGCTTGAAAAGTTTTCCCAAAGGGGGCTGTTTTATCAGCAATCTTGAAGAGGTTAATATTATAAAATAAGGCACAATAAACTAAAGGTTAGGGCTTCAAGGATCAATTTACCAGAGCATGTTTGGTGTGCTGGTCACTATTAAAATGGAAACCCTTTATAGAGGTTTCAAGGAGCAGAGCTGAAGGCTGGGTGGCCTGTGAGCAGATATTACGTACATATTATATGGTTAATGGTGGCAGTGAGGCCACGCGTTCTTCCTTCTCATCAACTGTATTTCATCATTAGGTCATGTATTATGAACTATCCCTAAAAATTTCATTACTGTAGTTGCTGTATAGTAGTTCAGTAACTAAGTAAAAGGATCAAATATTCCACTAAACAGAGACAATATGAAGCACAATTCCCAGTAAAATCAACACAAATGGTTATTCAGTGTTACAAATATTGTATACAAATCCCAACTTAAGCCAACAAATATTCATTAAAACAGATGGATTCTCACCATCCATCAGCTGTGCTCGATCACCTAGATTAGCACACTAACTATTAATGTAAAAAATATCATAGAAAAAATATTTCCTTAATAAGACTATGAAATCATATGCAAAAATCATGGAGTTGAGCAACATACAATTTTGTCTACATTTTCAGAGCCTCTTAAGTGCAGTGCCTTGGATCATTCAAAAAATACACCTAAATAAGACTGCTGAAATCATGTAGCAATCTCATTTCACAGAAAGAAATGAGAGTTCAATATGAAATGACAAATGATTGCTCTGCTAAAGACCAACAATGTTGGTGTGACAGTGATCACAGTGATGTGTGTGTACCAAGAAGCCACACACCTCTTTGGTTTGTGAAATAAACTACAACATCAAGATATATCTAGAAATTACCTCATTTCTAAGGTTATGCATGCATGTGAATATGCATGCAAATGTTTTCTGTATGTGTGTATGTGTGTGTGTGCGCAAGAATTTAAATGTATGAAGTTGTGGTAATTAAAGTCACTATACAAACCACATATACATACTTAAAAAGAATATGCATAAGTGAACATTGACATGATTGGTGGACACACCGTGCCAGTGGTGGTGTGCGGCAGTACACACACACACACACACACACCACCTGGCGGGATGTTCTCACCTGCCTGCTCACCACATCCCCCTCAGGTGAGTCACATGCATTGAGCTCCTTCTACACAGGTATACTTATGTTTAACTTATACGTACAGTAATTAATGTATATTGCTTATTTCTAAAACATTGCAAAATATAAACAAAACAGTTTGAAAGCACTTGACTGTGAGGCATGCTTGTGCTGCATGCATGTGGGTAGAAGGTCTCTCTCTCTCTCTCTCTCTCTCTCTCTCGCACACAAAGTTCTCTTAAAGGATTTTGAATTATGTAACTCTAGAATATATAAAAAAGATCTTTACAACTTAATTTATTTACTGTTGGCGTTGGAATACCGATGTATTTTTTAATTTGGCACATAAGATATAGTTTCAAATTATTATCCTCATAGTTTAGTCATGGAAAATAGTGATGATACTTGCAATATTTCTGACAATTGTATTCCAAATGAAAGTTGAAGAATTTCCAAAAATATAAATTACTAAATTGAAATATTTAAGGATTAAAAAACACACACACACACACACTAAGAAGTAACCACACACATAAAAAGAAACTGAGACACACACACACACGCACATACATACACATACACTGTTTCTTGTCCAAGTTGGTCAACTTTAGCAACACCTTTGCAACACTCGTCATAACAAAATTAAAAGGAGAAAGAATGGTGGCAGAAGTCTGCATATCTTGCTTATCACTTTTGAGAGCCAGCTGTTGCCCACTTTCTGACCCGGCTCAGAGAAGCCCGCAACACGCTAAAGGTGTCCCAGCTCCTTCAACAAAATTAATCAAAATTTCACAAAGGATGCACTAAAAATTAATGTCCATAAATCAAAACATGAATAAAGCTTTGGCACTCAACACAAAAACAACTAAGTTTCTTTTCTTCACAAATTAAAAGTGCATTATGTTTGTGTTTAAAATTATGCAATGCAAATTATTGGGAAATTTTTGTAATAATTTTTTTTTACCTGGATATAACTTATTGAGCAACTTTCTACAGTATTATGTATACCAGTTTATTTGCAATAATAAAAAAATGACAACTAAAAACTACTTAGGTACAGCACAAAGAACTAAATGGTGTGATTAACGAGAGTCTGTCGGGTGAAGTATTCTTAATTGCATTGATAATTTATGGACAGATAGTTATAACAATATAGATGATTATAACAACTAAACATAATAATAGTGCCAATAATGATGATTATAATAAAAAAAAAGTCAAATTTGTAATATCAATAATAATAATCATAATAATAATAATTATTATTATAATAATGATGATTATAAGAAATTATGGTAATGATCATAACAATAATCATAATAATTATATGTAGTAATAGTGATAATGATAATGATAGAAAAATTATTAAAAAATTTCATCAATATAGAATAACATATGCTATAAAGATTAAAAAAAAATATATGAATAACATTAACAATAAAAATGATAACAATAAATTAATGAAAAATAATTGTCATGTATTAAGACCTTCTTTAATCACACCACAGATGAGGCAGGCTTTGGGAACTGAGAATACCACTAGCAAACCATTTGGCTAAAGAACAGAACACTTAATTACATTGTGCGATAGTTTTGTTTCTCGGCATTCCTTCGGCTCTTGGAGGTGAAGCAGAGGCAGCCGGCAGTGTTGCGGGATCGCTTGAGGGGCTTGATGGGGTTTTCCTCCCGCTGGCGCTCCATCAGACACCGCTCGTAGTAGTCGTAGTCCTTGAGGTACCTGGGGAGGACACACACCCTTAGTAACCTCACATAGCAATCTTAGCAACCTCTGTACTGAGGTATATTTGGTTTCAAGCACTCCCTGGCACAGTTACCTTACTCTTGAGGTTTTAAATTTTAATAATAGTAATAATGATAGTATATTTATCTATCTATATCAATCAATCAATCACTGGGGACATACGCTGAAGGGTGCGTCACCTCGCCAACTCTCCGTCACCAGCTCCAGCAATCACCCCGTGCAAGTCTCCATACAAGTCCCCTTCCCACACACACATATATATACACTCCTCTCACTCAGCCCCTAGGCTCCCAGAGGAAACAAGAAGTACTACCCCCCTAAATACAACGCATCAGGTCAGTAATGCCAATGGGGGCAAATTGTACAGATTGGGCAGAGGGAAAGGTGTGTTTGGGACTGTGACATCATACATCACAAGATTCTGCATTTATATATCATTCATTTTATGTTCTTCAGTCATATCATAGTAAGTATAAAAACATACTTACATAGGATATCTAAGATAAAGGAATTAAGTTAGCAACAAGGGCTGCATCCCCTCCCCCAACAGAAAGTACAGGTTCCTTGGCAAAATATCATTTCATAAAAATAAGGGAATCTTTCAGGGGATGGAAAAATCAATGGGTACTCTGTGGTTCCTCTCCTCTGCAAATTCTTAAGACCCATAAAAAGAAGAATGCAAATAGATGATATGAAAACAAGTGGCATATTTAAAAATCCACGTATACATATCAGTACAAAGATGACAAACAACTCTAGGCAGAGATGTTGGATACTTTGTAGAAATATGGAAATAAAAAAACAGAAGTAAATGGATACATAAAAGTGATTACCAGCCAGTACCAACATACATTACAGTTTCAGACTCATGATCCCAAGTATCCAGTGGGCACACTGCACTCACCAGACAGGGGGCCAGCGGTGGCGGTTCAGGTAGGCCTGGTTCTCAGGGTGGAGGGCACGGAGCTGTTTGGTGAACTTGTGACACACGTGATTGTAGTTGGTGGCCATGCAGGTGAGGCACCACTCCACAAGCTGGTCTGCATTGTGCATCTGTACCCAACACACCATTGTAGTGAGAATATGTACGGCACACTGCCCACATAACTTTCAAACTATAATTATATACTGCACCTTCAAGGTAATAGATCCTAAAAGAATGGAAGTATTACCTGTAGAGGTTCCAGCAAGTAGATACAGTCCTCACTGACATCCCCACCGGCCTGGATCACTCGCTGGAATAGATCAATAATTTCTATCTCCACGAGTGAGATGAGGCGAGGCAGGCAGAGGCGGTTGCCGAGCTCTATCACAGGCAGACACTCTCGTATCTTGAGGGTTGGTACACTATCAGTGTAGAGGTACTGAATCAGGATATGGAAGGTTCTCAGTTTCACTCCTGGGAAGGTAATCTGCAAGTGAAATGGTCAATGTTATTAATGATCACCATTTTACAAGCACAGTTATGCAATCTTATGTTATTCTAGTTAGATTTCCATGAACTCTAAACAAAAATAAACAACAAAAAACATTATGGGACACCATCATTATCTTGAAAGATAGGCTTACTGTTAACAAAGGTCAGACAGTCACCTAAAGACAGCTATATAAGGCATGTATATATATTTTCTTGTCCTGAACCTATGGTGCGGGTAGGCTTGATGGAGGCGTTGGATGATTGACCTCCGCCTGTTAGTAGCGCAGGTTAGAATTTTTTAAGTGATGCCTCGTTTCTTGTTGAGAGGCTCATGTTACCCGCGCAAGCTCCTCATTGCATATAACTTTGCAGTCCCAGTCAAGGATATTGTTGGCAGCATGTGGATGATCTTTGGCTACTTGGCAGTTTTTCCAAATGAAAGTGGCTAGCTCGTTGTGGGATTTGAACTTAGGACTCTGAGGTGGTGTACCCACAAGCTAGCCACTAAGCCACTGCCTCTTCAAATACCATTATTCATGAAGTGTTCCAACTCACCACTTTGGCATTGCTTTCCCTGAAGTCTCCAGAGAACATGGCATGCATCATGTCACACCGAGCCATAAGTAGTGGACGGTGGACAGCTGTTGTGCCATCCTCTAGCTGGAACATTACATCTGAGAACAGACCTCCCTCCAGACACAGCTCCTTTAGCCGTCCAGACAACATCTGCAAACAGTAAACGTATAGTTATTCAAATCTTACATACATAGCAAAATAATATTAACATACCCTCAGACTAATGTATATGTATATATGGTACGTAATACAAATTATACACATCAGTTAGACACACATGTACAAAGCGGTAATCTGGCTCTACAGCTCACCTGCAAGTACTGCTGTGATAGATCGCAATTTAAAAACTCCTCTTTCTTCATCAGGTTTGAGGTGTACATTTGCAGCTCGGGCAGCTCCAGGAACTCTGCCGCCTGCTTCAACTCACTAAGGTCAATGGAAGGCAGCTGGCACTCTCGACAAAATATGGTGCCTGTGTAGAGGAAGTGAAGAAGGACTCGCAAGACTGAGCCAGTGACCAGCTTGCTGAGGTGGACCACAGTCTGGATGGGTAGCCAGGCAGGACTCTGCCGGGGACTACGATCACAGCTGCTTTGTTCACTACCTCTGTCATCCCACTGCAAATATGAACAACAAATTATATAAGCAAAATAATCATCATGTACATAAATTTCCTTTAAAAAACTTGTTGATCAAACTTTGCTGCATAACATTTACTTCAACAATCTTTTTCAGTCTGTATGGGAATGGATGTCACCCACCTGCTCTATACTAATGGCTTGGAAGGCTGGATGATTGAGTTCTCTATGGATGCCGGGCCGCTGGTCTTGGGGCAGAGTCTGCATGCTGGACCTGCGCTTCACAGCTTCTCGTATTCTTTGGTGAAAAAATAAAACTTTGATGAACCAGCTGTCACTGAACATCGCCTGCTACTTGGGTGGAAAGGGTGAATCTTGCTATATATCTCATCAAAGGAACGACAGACGACACCTTGTGAAGAGACTGTTTAGTAATAATACACTATGTTTTGCGCTACGATCCTCACCTTAAGTAGATCAGTGTTCTACTTTAACACTCTAAACATCAACTTTGTGGAAAAAAACTCTTAAAAGAGATATAAGTTTTGAGGTGAGGTAAAGTTACTCCACCTACCTGGCTGGGCGGTGCTGGTTGTGGTCATTACCCAGGAGGCATTCTGTGTCTGAGTTGAAGTTCCCCAAGGTGGTGTCTCCGAAGGTCCCACTCAACTGTAGTAACAAGGAGAAGGGAAGGTGAAGTGTGTGTGTGTGTGTGTGTGTGTGTGTGTGTGTGTGTGTGTGTGTGTGTGTGTGTGTGTGTGTGTGTGTGTGTGTGTGTGTGTGTGTGTACATAAGCTAGATATGCAATAATTCACATAGCATACAGGCACATAACTATACACATAAGATTGTATTCTTTGGTTATTTTATTAATCTAATTGTGGTAGCTTTATTTACATATCTCTCTATCTTTTCTTAAACTGTCATTGAATGTTAAGAAGAAGCATATGCTGTGGACTCACCATGCTGGAGTCTGAACTACGTCTTGTGGCAGCACAGTCAGAGAGATCTGTCATGAGCAGCTTGTGGAAGGCAGTTGATGCAGCCGCCACCAAGAACCTAAGGCAGTGAAGTTATCAGGAATGACATCACTGGCAGTGTCTCATGCCCTACAGCACCTGAGTGATGCACGGTGTCAACAAATGGAAGGGAAGGTGGAGCTGGGGGTAAAAGGAAGAAGTAAAATACTAAAGGTATGTAAAAATAATACATCAACATAACATTGTCATCTGCAGAGAACTACAACCAAGCCACAAGACCTAGTGCTGCCGCCTCAGTATCCTCTCAGCAGCCGGCACCTGGTAAAGTCTAGCACACAAGGGTAACGAGTAATGCAACAGTAGAGGGGGAAGTACTCACCGGTGTGTATGGACTACGGTGCCGCCGGAGGTGGTGCTGCCCCCGGCCACCAGCACCAGATCAGTGAAGGCGGCACAGGAGAGGAGGCAGTGGAGGTCCTCCTGCAGGGTGCTCCTCACTGGAGACGGCTCCTGCACCTTGGGCTTGGGCGGGCAGAAAGGCACCTGTGGGGCAGGTTAAAGATCTCAAACTCAAACTCCATGGATGAGACAAACTAATTATAATTTGCACTACTTGCATGGAACCAGGAACATTTGCACTAGATGGACTCTCTATTGTAAATGTAAAACAGCTTGACTGCTTACACTAATTTTAGTTCTTTCATTAACTCCCTTCATCTGAAATGTCAACTGATGAAGACACAATTCATCAATGTAATTCTTTACAACCAGTGGCGGTCCTGGCATTTCTGGCGCCCTAGACGAGAATATACAAAGGTGCCCTCCCCCCCCCCCGGTGGATTTTCCTACATTCAGTAACAACACCGTTTTGACAGCAATTTTGCCCCCCCCCCCCCCCCCAGCAGATGGCGCCCCAGGCGGCCACCTGGGTCGCCTGTGCCTAGAAACGGCCCTGTTTACAACACTTGAATATCTGGCAATACTGAGCCACAAACATCACTACTATTACATCATAAACAATCAAGTCTCTAAGTAACCACCATTACAGTATGTGGTGAGTTGAGTTTAGAAGGAAAGAGCATCCTACCTGTAAAGTAGGTCTCTGGACACGTTTGAGGTTGGTCATCCAGAAGCGCTGCTGCCTCCGGGATATGAGGGCGGCTCTGATCACATTGTCAAAAACCTCATTCACTCCAAAGTAGGTCAGCACCGAGGTTTCGTAGTACTCTACACCAATCTCCCTGGCCACTGCTCTGCCTTCACATGGCATCACCAGGTCACACTCGCGCACCGGCCTGCAACACACACACAAACACTTTAATCTATTTGTCCCTCTCCAATTTTTTTCCCTATTATTAAGCTGATTAGTAAAAAGTACAGTAAAGTTTCTGAGTTCAATCCATTTTGTGAGAAGTCAAAAAAATGTTCCCCATCTCTGGGATTGATAAGCTGACCACCCACCTGACGAGAGGCGAGCGGTCCTGGCAGTAGCGGATGTACTCCTCATCTTTACATATGTACCTGAGGTCGTTCTTGCAGCCCACCAGAAGAATTGGCGTGTTAGGGCAGAATCTCCGAATTTCCGGATACCACATGACACGGCAGTTTCTGAGAGAGACTGGATTGGCCACCGAGAAGCAAAGCAGCACCACATCCGACCTGCAACAGTCAACACTTACTTAGTAGTGGGTAGGGGAAATGGCTTCAATTTAAAAACTCAAACCATAGTCCACTTAGTGATGTACTAAAACACTTCAAAATACAGCTTGTCCTTAAGTGAGGCTTACCTGCCATAGGCAAAGCGTCGGTCCTTATCATGGTCCCCAAAAGTGTCCCAGAGGCGGAGGGAGACATTCACACCGTCAACTACCACACACGACCGCTCTAATACCTGCGCAAGGAGGCATAACGGGAAATATTAATTATTCATCACATTATTCATCTATATTGCATGAGACTAGTTTAATTACGCTCATGAATAAACAGAAGCTAAATCAAAGTTAATATTGGCCATTTCTCTAAAAGTAGATCGATGGTTGGGCAAAGAAGACACTGAAAAAACATTGCCAGCTGTGTGCTCTTCCCTATCCATTCCCCGACCATCCTCACCACCACCACCGCTACCAGACACCACTATTACACACCCACCTCCTTGTATATCCTGTACTGGTCGATAGCGAAGACGGTTGGCACGTGTGTGTTGAGCAGTTGGGAAAGGGAGAACTTCTTGTTGCAGGCGCGGGCACATATGAGGCGTGTTTTGCCCACTGCCGTGTCGCCCACAACCACACATTTCACCAGCTCCTGATGCGGTTGTTCACTATCCATGATCGATACCCATTATCCGTGGCATGTCTGGATGGAGAAGAGAAATATATGTTAGGCTATTTGTTTTCTGAAGTGGTTTTGTCATATGTAAGATTTGTGTATCTATTGGTAAATGGTTGAAAAATATGAAGTGATAAAGACAGGCAGTAGCGTTGGACCACCACAGCTATGAGGAACACTCTCTAAATTTCACAAAGTAAACTAAGTAAACAGGCTACCACAGAATATAAAGAAGAAATGAAGATTGTCGGGGGGAGGGAAAATGTGCCAGGCAACAAAGGCCATATGGCACTATTGAAGAAATGAAGATGAGAATGAGGATAAGGGTGAGGAAGAGAAGTGAGGTATATTTTTTTCTAACAACTCGCCTTCTCCTAGATATGCGTGGTAACACCTCTGAAAAAGCAGAATATACTACTCTATATATTGAAGATTTTATGAGACGATTTATTTTCCTTTTTATAAAACTAAAAAATTTAGATCCTTAGAAATAATATTCAACATGTACACTCTTCTACACTACATGAATAATAAGTATCAGATGCAAAAAAAGTTGAAGTTTAGTATACTCCTTGGCGAAACGATGGGTCCATAATGATGGCAGTAATGTTCTTTTAAAAAATAAAGTGTGTAAAGCACAAATATATCCCATTCCCTTATTCTTTATTGGTGGATTGTAAGGGTGGAGTGTTACACTGTCAGAAGCTAATTATCTCAGGAGCAAATCATCTCTGTCGTCTGTAGCTTCCTAAAGATCTCCTTCAATGACAACAATCACTTTTACGTGTGTGGAGCAGCAACCCTTAAATGCCTTGTTCAACATTACTACTGTACTGGCTGTTTAAGTAGTGGTTAACATATGATTCATGGTAAAAGGAAAGGAAACTCAATTGTTGAAAGAAAAGACATCAAAGAGATAATTCCTTAGTCCCTTAGTACAATAAAACATACGACAACAAATCTAAGTGATGCCTATACGTATGAAGTCTTGTGCTTGTCATCATGTAGAACACCAATTATTCATGACTCTTCCTACTTCCCTTCCAAGATCCCAACCAAATGAGTAATGCAATGTACAGGAAGCTTCGAGCATGACAACATATAATCAATAGGCTGGTTACTGGAAGCCGACATACTTATGCGGAAGGGCTACCGGTATTGCTGCAGTGTCGTGGTGAGAGAGGTCAGAGCGAGGGTGGTGGTATGTCGTATAGTGAGTTGCTATGGGGCTGAATGAATAAGTTTCTTACACCGCAACACTTCAACTCTTTTGTATTGGTATTAAAAGGAATACATAAAGTAGCTAGTAGGAAGGGGGAGACTGGATAAGTTTGCCCGGGTTCCAAATACTCAAGGACGTATTCTATATTCTATTTTTATCTCTTAGTCAACAATGTAGTCTTTCAAAAGCCATTCATGTACCCTGGATACGCTTGCCCCATGTGGGACGTCCTGGACTAGACTACGTATAAAGAAGCCTAAGAGGAATGCACGAGAATATAATAACACATTGTTGTCTTGGTAATTAAAATTCCTCTGAACTGAATCCGTTGTAGTTGGTTCACATCAAACAATTCGCTACGTTTTTATCATTATTGAACTATGATTGTTATTATTATTATCCTTGTTATTACTATTATTATTATCAATATTATCATCATTGTTACTATTATTATCATCATGCTTTTGTTGTTGTTGTTGCAGTACAGTGATTGTTATTCTTGTCGTGCTTGATAAAATCCACTCACAATAGTCCCATTCACCTCCCAATAGACATACAATATGCAGATAATCATTACAACAAAACGAGAGCTAATCACACCCTGGGAAAACTTGCCACAAAAGCTGCATCGATCCACCAACGTATCAATAACCAAACAACACACTAACCAGCGGACATATGGTATGAGTCACCAGTGATAAACATTGATCATCACAGTAACAGTAACAGTATTCGAATATTTACATAAGGCTGCGTCCCTTCCCCATGCTGCAAGGTGAGCGTGGAAAGTTCCATAATCTACCTTAAATTCTCAGTAAATTTCCTTAATCTATTCATCTACTGTCACGTCTAATACCACGACACATTCACGACATTATACTTCTTTAATGGCGCACGTAATGGATATATTAGTTTGGATTTATAGCAATGGTTGTCAGTCTGTTATACACGTAAGTACTTGGTCGGGTTGGTGTGCATTAGTACGCGGTGGTCGTGAAGTGGTGTTAGCCTTGATGGTGAAGGTCAAGGTGGCGCCAGGCAGGTGTCACGCTCTCTGTCTTTACGTGCACACCTCCTCACATAACGATCCGTACGTGGGGTTGTGATTGTGTCGTTCAGTGGGTGACCAGGGTATTCAGACCACCAGATGGCGCTCAAATGAAATATCGATCCATCTTGATAGCTACACGATAACTTTTTCTTTTTCTAATACATGACGCATGCGCAAACGGACACACACACACACACACACACATTTAATCACTCTCTTACAAACTAACAGACTAACTAACTAACCAACGTACTAAATAATTAACTTGGTAATTGACTAACTAACTAATAAAATAAATAAGTAACATGTTCCTCAGAAGCTGACCTTTCCTATCCATCTCCTAGGTTCGTATCTCTCAAATCAAATTCGATATTGAGCGAAGACACGAGGCCAAATGTTTTTTATTTTCCTCAACAGGATTTCTTCGTCAAAATATCAGGGATAACGTCAATCATTAATTCTTATCTTCCTCTTCAGCATTTCTTAGTAAAAATAACTATATTCATTCCAACGGATATTAGAAGACCCTACCATAGCCACTCCGTAGTAATGGCACCCTTTTTTTTTTAACGGATAAGGGCAGCTGGCCAAAAGCTATAAAAAAAGGAAAAAAAAGAAACATTAAGATAGATCCCACTCAAATCCTACTCCTGAGAATTATTTAGGCAAGAGTCCAAAAAGAGTTGGATAGTTAAGTTATGGATGCGTCTTGATATTCTTATCTGACTATTGATTTACTGATTATATTATTTGGCACTTAGAGATTTAACCAATACAAGAGAGAGAGAGAAAAAAGAAAAGCAAGAGAAAGAGAAAAAGAAAATGTCGCTATGGAAATATTACAACCATCATACGTGCAATACCATGTAAGATGATAGAGTTCATGCATCCATCCCCCGATAGATGTCACCACCAGCTTAGCCTTCAATGCCTTTATGCTTTTATTGACAAGCCTTAGGAAAATGAAGGTAAAAATAGACTTCGAGGAATTAAATGAGAGAGAGAGAGAGAGAGAGAGAGAGAGAGAGAGAGAGAGAGAGAGAGAGAGAGAGAGAGAGAGAGAGAGAGAGAGAGAGAGAGAGAGAGAGAGAGAGAGAGAGAGAGAAAAAAAACCCTGGATATCGAATGCTTAACTTTTGCGCCAAAATAAACTTTAATACTTAAGGAATAACACACTGGTAATATCTGCCTGAAAATTTCAATACTTCAGGCATAAAACAGGTTATTCGAACTTAGATATCCAGTGCAAAGGGTCTAAAGCGTCACATTAAATTAGCGAAGTGAAAAAATATGAAATCCTTTAAAAGAGTATGAACTAGATATTTTTTTGTAGGTTAATATCTTTTTTTATGTTGATACTTGAAAATTCATTTGTTTGATAAATATTGGTATTCTTCCTAAAAAATGTTTAGTATTATCGTCTTCGTCCTCGTTTTCTGCCGTTTCCTTTCTCAGTTCGTCCTGCACACGTCACTTCACGTGCTCTCTCTCTCTCTCTCCACCCCCGCCATATACACGTGCGTATGCCTATTCTTGCATGTCTGTATGTGTCCAAAATAAGAACTGACAATATTAAGACAGCGTAAAACAAACAATAATTACAGTTGCATGTAGAAGTAGTACTCCATCTAGCGACAATATTCCAATCTGTTATGCACAACTCGTTCAAAAATTTCAGCAATATTTTTTAATGAATTTTTTTTAACATTGGCGTTACTATACATAATAAACACGTATCATATTAACATTATATTGTGACACCCTTCCGTGGCGCCTGACTCCTCCACCCTCCAGACACACACACACGAACTTCTCGGTAAAAGAGTGACGCTATCTATCAAAACAAAGAAATATCCGCGCCAACACCACACAAAGATCTCGACGCTTTATATACGCTATCTGCACTTGCTCTAAGGCTATTTTCATCCACATAACGCTCTACCACACTTGAAGTTTCCCTTTCCTTTATGTTTCCTTTACCGTACTTCTGTCAGCCTTGCCTGCTTCCAATCACTCTTACATCGCTCGCCGTGAGGTCTAGTAGGATGCGGCTCTTGCCCTTCTTCTATAACTCTCTCACTTGATTACCTGCGAATTAACACACTTAACATCTTGTCACTGGCGGTGGAGTTGAACACGTGACTGGACTGCCGCCCACTCTTTCTAAGTTTAAAACAATCAGTCTGTCACCACCATCACCACCCCTTCCCTCCCTAGGATATCTCCCGCCACCCCAGCCCGCCGTTGTTGCTGGTCATGGTCACCTGAACACAGCGGCTCAGTGGTACTAACTCAAGAGTCCAGTTAAGGATCGGTGTCTCTCTGTGTGTCCAGGACATTCCAACACGAGGTCACGAGGGACACACGCGGCTGAAGTGGTGGCTACCTTTGTGAGTGAGGGCGGCGAGGGAGCGCCGTGCAGCCATGGTGGGCGGCCTAGCCTGGAGCGCGGCTCATCTTAGCATCTGGCGGGTGAGATGCTCAGCTCAGCCAGCCCCTGGTCGCCGCCGTCACCGCGTACACCACGACACGGCCGTTCTGTCCCGCTGGAGGCCGCTGCTCCGAGACGGCAGGGACGCCGCCGTGAGGGAAGAAGGTGGTGCACTGCCCGTCTCCCGCTGAGCTAGGCGGCACCACCGTCTGTCAGCTGATCCAGCAACTGTCATCTTGTACGTCACAGCCAGTATTGCCAGCACCCGCTGTTCATCCTTACTCCGCCCCCTCCAAAGTACACGCCGCTTACACCGCGCCACGGCACGCCACACCACTCCGATTTCATCATGAATATTGTGTCAAACATAAAACAGCCGAGATAAATAGGTTCTACTGAGTGATGGAAACATCAGCTTCATCGCCCTGCCTGGTAACACCCTCCTGGACCCATTCATAATCACCATGACGTCATCAGGAACATGCGCAATTAACTTTGAGTCAGACCTTCCTCTTCTCGGCCTCGCCTCGTCGAGACAGCCTACTCCGGGGAGCACGTCGAGGCCCGGCTCGCCCTCCATACATACCATTCAAAACCCAGGAACACAACAACCTTGGGAACATAACGTGGGCGGCCAGACACACTCACGTCGTCACCGCCGCCCTTCTCTACAACCACCCATTCCCCCTATAAGTCCCATCTCCGCTGGCCCACGGTGTCGCCGATACACACATCCTGCCCCCGATCCCAGTCGTTCTTGGCGCATTTCCTGAAAAACCCGCGGAAAGTGCAAATGGCGGCGAGGCGGCGCGGTGTGGATCAATACACGAAGAGATGTGGAGCGTCCAGTGAGCAGCGTCCCTCTCCCGCAAACCTTGGCGCCCGCGATGCTGTGGGCTATTTTTAGCCTTGAGGGAACTTTGCGGGACGCTGCTGCAGGTGGTGGTGCTGCCTCGCCCTTCCCACCTGCAGAGGCCACGCCACAAAGGGATATGACGGCTCTTCAACACTCTACAGTCAACAAACAGCCACAGTCCCCACCAGACACCACCAACCACAGTCCCCACCAGACACCAACCACCCACCATCTACAGTCCCTAAAACAAACCAGCCACTGTCCCCACCAACAACTCATCACAAACTCCCCCAACCACTACCAATCAGTCCCCACCGGCCACCACCAGCCACAGTTCCCACCAGCTACAGTCCCCAACACCCACTACGCAGTCCCCACAAACCGCCAGATACACTCTCTACCATCCACCAGCAGACAAAAGCCCTTCACCATCCACCATATACAGTCACCATCACCCAACATCCACATTCCTCATCATACAGCAACACATAGTCCCTCCATTCCCTGCCTCGTCAGCACCTCGTCGGCTCACTCTACGGTTCCATCCTGCCACAGTTCACTTACTGCACCTGGCCGTAATAACCTAATTTCCTCGGTGCTCTCTGCTAGGTATCACGCGCGAAAGGCTGACTGGCATTGCCGATAACTGCCGATATTAACCTTCTGGATGCTATCTCGCTGCTGATACCACCCGATATTACCCCCCACCCCCCATACGGTGAGGAGGCGTCGGCGATAAGGCTCGCGTCTGTATGGAACCCAACGCGACACATTTTCCTCGCACCTGAGAATTATTGAATACCGAAGCGACACCTTATTCTGCCTCATGTGTGTTACTTTGACGCGTTCCTGTCTGTCAGTCGCGTTACCTCAGATGTGGAATCGTTGCGTTATTATAGAATTTTGGTTTTTATGGATGGGTGTCATGGAGAATGATCATCTGTGTTTATTCTTGGTCCTGTGATGCATGCTGGGATATAATATTAAAGAGTGTACATAGTGGCACCATCTGTGAGTACTCCTGGTAGAGTTATCGGCGTTCTAATTGACATCGGAGGTTACAGCACTAATTTCTTTTGTTTGTACCGTACATAAAAGAAACCATTATCTGTACTAGCATCATAATTATTGCTTATAAATAGTGATGTAAAAGTCAAAAATAATGGTCATGAGCGGGTGTGGGAACGGACATCCTCACAGCAGTGCCAGGTGGAGGTGCCATCCCACAATGGTGCCAAAACCATACAAGTGCACACTCGCGAGCTTCCTGGGTACACCTTGACACTGACTCACGGTTCAGTCACCTACGCGATACACAGGAGCACGTGCAGCCTTACGCGAACTTCACCTGGACAAGAAGTACGTAAGGAGGTGATTAGCGGCGTCCCTGCTGAACACTGCTAGTACTACGGGCTTCACCTGTACCCTATTCCACAAAACTAAACCTTTTACCTAACAACGAACAAAGGAATTCGCGTGGCAACTGTTCCGTCGATGGATGTATTAATAAGTGGAATTTCATATATGTCGCTTGACTAATAAATTTATACACTTCCTTAAGACCACATTAGTTGGTGCGAGCAGGGACTTAAACAATGACTTAAGGACTAAATTGGATAAATGTAAATGTAGAGACAAGACAATACGAGCTTGACTCAAATCCTGTAGAACACATCCAAGTGATTACAGGTAAGCTGAGGATGTACAGGAGTGAGGTAATGTAACTCGGGTGATGAATAAACAGGATGACAAAAGGTAGGTTCCCGTGAGGCTCTACTACACTGCCACGCTATGTTGGGTGTATATGGGACGCTGTTATGGTAATCGTCCCGCAGTGGTCGAATAGGGAAGCCACCACTATATATAAGAGATGTAAAAAAAAAATCCTCTAAATTACTCTAAAAACATGTAGAGAAAAAATGTGGCAAGCAAATATCAGTAAAATTAGGTCAAATATTACGTTTTTCTGTATTTGTTTTTCTTTTTCTCTCTTTTTCCTTGTCGATTTGAAGGTGAAAAGATCTTGCGTGTAAGGAAGTTTTGGGAAGGAAATATGGATATGAAGGTTGTGTGAAGGTAAATATAAACACTGACAAAAATAAATCGTTTACCTTAAAAATAGTCGATAGAAAACTAGAAACAACGAACCGCACATCCACAAACAAGACCGGTAACAGATCTCTCTCCCTCTCTCTTTTTTTTTCTTCTCTCTCTCTCTTTCTCTCTCTCTCTCTCTCTCTCTCTCTCTCTCTCTCTCTCTCTCTCTCTCTCTCTCTCTCTCTCTCTTTTGTGCAGACACTGTTCCTCTATCCCCCCTCTACACACACAGACACACACACGCACACACACACACACACACACACACACACACACACACACACACACACACACACACACACACACACACACACAGACACACACACTGCTCTAGTCCTGTCGTGTCCATTGAGTGAACAACAAAGGCTAGCACAACACGAGGCCAGATATTCCCCTTCCCCCCCTTCCTACCTGCCCCTCCACCATCATCACCACCACCACCACCACCACCACCGCCATCACGCCAGCAATAACACCTCTTACACACTCCCCATCCCAGACACCAGAAAAGTCTTGTCTATTGCTTTTCTCAATGTCCACACTTGTCCAGCACCTTTTATACACCTTTACCTGTCCTATGTAGATACCTGTTGTTTGCTCTCCCATCAAACCCACATCTCCTATCCCCTTGCACTTCTTGTGGTATGTGTTTTTTGTTTTGTTGTTGTTGTTGTTTTTGTTTATATTCATACTGGTTGCTGTGTACCTGTACCTGGCACGCCTTTACCTGTTGTGTTACCTGTATACCTGTTCTTCCCTCCTCTTCGCCACACACCTGTCTCTCTCTTTTTTTCTCTTTCACTTTCTCTCTCTTTCACTACTTCATGTCCTCATTATTTTTTTCATCACATAATTGTCTCGTTTGATGCATATTTCACACTTCCTACTTCAAATTTCTCTCTCTCTCTCTCTCTCTCTCTCTCTCTCTCTCTCTCTCTCTCTCTCTCTCTCTCTCTCTCTCTCTCTTTAACATGCAAGCACATTTAGCCACGCGTATGCAAGCTAACCACTACCTCCTCCTCCTGCTCCTCCTCCTCTTCTTTTTCTTCTTCTTCTTCTTCTTCTTCTTCTTCTTCTTCTTCCTCCTCCTCCTCCTCCTCTTCCACACTTGTTACACTTTCATTAAAGAGAGGAAATCACAACGATAATTACCTGCATTCTCAGTAATTAAGGAAGCTTCGGATCAATTATCTACCTGCACACACACACATACACACGCACACACACACACACACACACACACACACACACACACACACACACACGCACACACACACACAGGGAGGGACGTCAGTTGAGGTAGGAGACAGGTATCATCAGGTATAGAAGACGTGAACGATTTTTACCTACCAATTTGTTTTTATAAGAGGTGATGAGGGGAGGGGAAGAGGAGAGGAGGAGAGGGTAGGTAAATGTGTTCTGAAGTAATCAATATGTCTCTCTCTCTCTCTCTCTCTCTCTCTCTCTCTCTCTCTCTCTCTCTCTCTCTCTCTCTCTCTCTCTCTCTCTCTTTCGTGTGCCTTGAGGTAGGTTAGTTGCTTTTTCTTTTTCTTGATAAAGTCACTGCCTGTCACTGTGACCTCGGGGAACAATGCCATGCAGGGAATGTGGCCTTTTCTGTGTGGCCTCAGGGGTATCGTGGCCAGGTTATGTGGTCTGTTAGTGTGGCCGACAAGGTGTGGCTGGCTTATTGGTGTGGCCTGTATGGAGGTGTGGCCTATTGTTAGTGGCAGGAGTGAGATTATATTGGTGTTTGTATGTGTGGACGGTGGCCTGCTGGTATGGCTTCTGGGAACTGTGGTCTAATGGGAAAAAATGTGACCCAGGATGGAATAATAATCTACCTGAGTGGACTACAAGGGGAGCTGTGACCTGTTTGTGACCCCTATTGATGTGACCTGCTAGAAGGTATGACCTACTAGCTGGTGTGATGTTAAATTAATTATGACCTAGTAGTGTGGTGTGGTGTGTAGGAAAGCTGTGACCTGGTGGTGTGACCTGTTGGTGTGACCTAGTAAGGATCTGTGTCATTGATGTAACATGTAGGGTGACCTTAACCAGCGTAACGTGTGACCTTGAGATGACCTACAAAGTCAAGTATTCTGAGGTCAC
>JAXIVD010002333.1:0-12500 GCA_036785275.1 Cancer borealis | reverse complement strand
TAATCGTTACTTGTGTAGAATTTGCTGCATTTTTGTCTTAGTGGTTATATGAAGGTGTATTATTAGTGAAGAAAAATTTGTCTTTCTCTATCAATTTTTTTTAGAAGGAATGTTAGTAAATTGATTTGAATATGAGGCATTACTTTCTAAATGACTGTTTAATTTTTTTGAAGGAATATCAGTAAATAGACTAAGAATTTGAGTCAAGTCATCCTAAATCACTAATTTGTAGGAATAAACTAAGAAGTTTCACGTTGAGATAAATGGTTATAATGAACAAAATATATAATTCCCATGAAGGTTTAAGTGTTACTATTCCTTCTGTTAGTTACTAAGGACGCACCACCACCACCACCACCACTACCACTGCCTGCCACGTCATCGCCTCTTACTGCTTTTGCTTGAGACCTTTTATCACCTTTTCACTTATTCTGCAGCTGATCGATGTGTTAGTTTATTTACTTCCCGACCTTGTCAACTCCAAAAAGGTTATCGTTATCATGATTTGCACTTGGATAATGAGTAGGTAGGCGAATACTAGCATGAATAAATGAATGTAGATCGGGATTTACAAGTTTGTTTTTTTGGTGTTTAGAGATGGTTGGTGACTAGATTGATCTTCACACATTGTAAGTAAGATAAGTATCGTTACAAATATTTTCTTTCTGTCTCCAAGCATCGCCTAGCATGACGCATTCCTCCATAATAATAAAATAGTAATAATGATGATAAAAAAAATCAAAGAAATATGTTATAATAGACCCGGATCTTGTCTCACCACATTATTCGACCTTCATAAAAAAAATTCAATAATAAAAAATAAATAAATAAATAAAACGCACAAGTATCATATCTCAGCACATTTCCACAGTTTCTCACACGTATATAAGGCTGATAAGGTTACAAAATATATATATATATATGAATACAAAAAAGAGTTATTAATCATCGCTCCCCCACCTAACACCCCCAAAAAAGGAGAATAATTCTATATGTATACTTAGCTGTAAACACAAATTCCATTCTTCTTATTTCCTTGCAAAAAAATAGAATAGAGAGAGAGAAGAAAAAATAGAAGGTCGGTATTGTCCCTTCCTGCTTACTGCTTTGATGGAACAGATTATTCTTAGTTTCCTACATGAAGGACACACACACACACACACACACACACACACACACACACACACACACACACACACACACACACACACACACACATACACACACAGCTGTTCTTCCTTCATAGCCACGTGTCCATTGCTTTCAATAACTTCTTTCCTTTCCTCTTATTACATTTTCTTTGGACACTTCATTTGCTTCTTCTTTTTTCCTTCTTCTTATCCACACATATTTTTCTTTTTAATTTTTTTTCCCTTCCATACATTCTTTTATTTAATTATTTTTTAATATGTGTCTTTTATTGATCACTTCCTTTTCTTCTTTTTTTTCCTCGCTCTGTTTTCTCTTCAACGAAAACTTTTTGGAGTTTATTCATCTTTTTTTTTTCAGTAGACACTTTTTTTCTTCTTCTTTTCTTCTATCTTTATCATATCCTTACTGTACACTCTTTTCTTTCTTTTTCTTTCTTTCTTCCTTTTCTTCATGCTTCTTTTAGTTAATCAAATTCAACACTTTTCATTTCCTTTTCTTGTTTCTTTTTTCATCACATTTTCATTTATATAGATTTTTTTAATTTAAATATTCTTTTGTTTTCTTTTCCTCTGTCTTATTTTATGCATATTTAAAAAAGAATTTCCAGTAATCTTGTTTTATTTCCTAATTATATTGTTCTATTCCTTCAATAAGTATTTCCTTTGTTACTTTCAAAACACTTTTTTTTCTTTCCTATTATCAATAGTTTCAGGACACACTTATTCTTTCTTTCCTTTTATCTTAATTTTTCCCACAATTGTTTTCTTTCCTATTTCAAGTTTCTTTTCTTATTCGGCTTGTTTTCATACACATACCCCCCCCTCTCTCTCTCTCTCTCTCTCTCTCTCTCTCTCTCTCTCTCTCTCTCTCTCTCTCTCTCTCTCTCTCTCCTATCTATCTATCTATATATCACATATGTGCAAACATCGAAATGATTTTTTTTTCCTATTAAGTCAATTAATTAACACGATTACATGTTACATAACGTGTGTGTGCGTGTATGTTTGTGTGTGTGTGTGTGTGTGTGTGTGTGTGTGTGTGTGTGTGTGTGTGTGTGTGTGTGTGTGTGTATGTGTGTGTGTGTGTGTGTGTGTGTGTGTGTGTGTGTGGGCGGGCGCATGATTCCTCTTTCTTCTAAACACATTAGTTTCAAGATAACTTCACACACACACACACACACACACACACACACACACACACACACACACACACACACACACACACACACACACACACCTAATACATGCTAATACACCCTTTAATTTTTATTTTTATTCGTTAAATTCGCTAAGCCACTGATTGCCCTCCTCCTCCTCCGTACACATGTGTATACTAATTAATTTGTGGAAGTAATTTCTCTCAATATATATTCACTTTTAGATTATACTTTTTTTTTTGGTGTGGCATGTAAAATACGTAAACTTTTTTTTAACTTGATTCATTTTGCATTAATTAAACTTGATCAGCCACATGTTTATACTTTCTCTCTTTCTCTCTCTCTCTCTCTCTCTCTCTCTCTCTCTCTCTCTCTCTCTCTCTCTCTCTCTTTTTTCCCCTTTGACACGTTCTTTCTACGCACTTCTCCTCACTTGAACACCATCCTGCCTCCACGCCCCTCGCCCCACACCACCTCCACGCCCACGCCTCTCGCCCCTCGCCCCATACCACCCCCACGCCCATGCCCCTGTCCCCGCCCACCCACGCATCCACCGTCCAATGCTTAGTTCAAGACACGCAGCTGCTGATAATGTTCCTCCTCCTCCTCCTCCTCTTCTTCCTCCTCCTCCTCCCCCTCCTCCTCTTCCTCTTCCTCCTCCTCCTCCTCCTCCTCTTCCTCCTTCGCCCACACTGAAACCTTGATGAAAGCCGCATTCAGGTGTTATGGAGAATCATGAGCACGACACACACACACACACACTAATTTTTTTTGTACTCACGTGACCGCCGTCTCTCCCTCTCTCTCTCTACTCACCTGCGAAAGAAGAGAAAGAAAAACATTAGTTAAGTCTGACTGGCACATCGTCATTCAAGTCCATAAAACACACTTGAAAAATAGAACACTTATATGTGCAAAAATAAAACCGGTGTTGCATTTCTTAACAATTTTTTTTCTCTCTTTTCACTATACTTAACGCTGGAGGGATGGCAACGTGTGTGTGTGTGTGTGTGTGTGTGTGTGTGTGTGTGTGTGTGTGTGTGTGTGTGTGTGTGTGTGTGTGTGTGTGTGTACTGTTACCGAGATGCTTCCAGCGCTGT
Source organism: Cancer borealis (assembly GCA_036785275.1). Lineage (NCBI taxonomy): Eukaryota > Metazoa > Arthropoda > Malacostraca > Decapoda > Cancridae > Cancer > Cancer borealis. The sequence continues at coordinate 9,092 of JAXIVD010002333.1, read as the reverse complement.
CCTCCTCCTGCTACTGTTACTAATACTGCTACTGCTGGCCGGCCGTGTTAGGGGGTTGGAGGGAAAGGGACAAGTGTTGATTTATAAATATAATTAGACCCCCGCACCGCCCCCCCCCCCGCCCTTCGCACCCCCTCGAACCTAAATTTAGTCTCCACGCAGTAACACGTTTGCCGTCCTCCGTCACCTCGTCTTTCCTAATCTTCCTCTATTCATATTCCAAATAACATTTAAACGTTATGTTGTGCAGATTTAGCGTAGGTCATCTCTATGTATTTGTGTCATAGGAGACCAGCATCAGCCAGTAAAGTTAAATAATGGTTATTTCATTATTGTTATGAGGCAAGCAAGGGTGAAATACAGTTTAATATTATAGTAATCAGGAAAATAAGGCCAGATTCGTGTTTAGTATGACCGAAAACATCATTGTACCAATTTTCATGAGATTCGGAGGTCTGGAAATTTTCATAAATTATTGTAGGGTACACCCTAAGAGTTTTTGACATTAATCATATATTTTGAAATAACTCAAAATATATTGGGTTTACGTAAAAAACGTATATAATATAAACGAAAGAGCAGAAAAAGCTTGTTTTATTGAGCTATAGCGAAATGGAATTGGAATATAATTAAAGATGTAAGAGTGTAAAGTATTATGCATTAATTCCTTTCACTAAATTAAAATTTTCTTCATAAATATAAGAGTAATTGAAAATATGATGACAGTATGATATAGAGATTATCAAACTCCATAACTTTACTTCTATACAATTTTCTTGTAGGACTAATATTTACGTAGTAAAATGGGAAAATCTTTTTCGACCTCAATTCTGGTAGAATTTACAGGTCACAAAATAGAAAATCCAAATATTAGAGTAATGACAAAACTAATTCCATATTCGTAATCAGCATGCCCGAGAACCCCTTGGTACCAATTTTCATGAGTTGTGTTGAAATATTAACAAAAGCTTAACCTAACCTAACCTAACTAAAATACGTTTTTCCACCCTTTACACTTCCTGGCTAAAATCATTTTTTTTTCTTCAATAACTCCATATATATGAAGTTTACATCATAAATGTATAGAATAGTCAAGAAAGAGTATGAGACGTACATTCTTTTGTGCTATAGTGAAATGTAATTGAAATGTAAGTATAGATGTAGGAATGTAAAAAGTACTTTTAATCAGTTTTAATCGGTTTAAATAAGTTTTACTTCACTAACAGTTCAATAAATGAAAACCAAATAACATTTAAACGTTATGTTGTGCAGTTTTAGCGTATTGTTGTCATAGGAGATCAGCATCAGCCAGAAAGGTAAATAATGGTTATTTAATTAATGTTATTAGGTAAGTAAGGGTAAAATACAGTTTAATATTATAGTAATCAGAAAAATAAGGCCAGATTTACGTTCAGTATGACCGAAAACACCATTGTACCAATTTTCATGAGATTCGGAGGTGTGAAGATTTGCCTGACATTTCGTAGGCTACACCCTTATTAGGTAAACAAGTGTGAAATATAGTTTGATATTATAGAAATCAGGAAAATTAGGACACAAGTGTTGATTAACCCTTAACATCCGGGGATCGTACATGTACGATCATAGTGCTCCGTCTGGTGAGACGGTGATCGTTCCGGTAATCATGAATTTTCCCGCCGCGTTTTCGTATTTTGGCGCGTTTGTTTCAAGTCGAAAGGCGAGTATAAGTAATTGGCAACTCTTTCCACTAACTCAGCTGTCACTATGAGTGATCTAAATTCGCCTTACTTACCTTTTTTCCTTCATGGAGAAAACATCTGGCACCTCCCTAGACACGGCGGGTGAAACTCACCCTCCGGGTGAAAGAGGCAGTATGGATACTGATATGCATATGTCATATGACAGTGATTTAGAAATTACTGAAGAGAGCGAGGACAGTGAATATTATTTTGAAGAAATTGAAGACAGCAGTAGTGATGAATATAGTGATGAAGACACGGAGCAAACATCAAGTATGCGTATCTCACGTACTGTCACAGGATCTCGTGGGCATGGAAGGTCACGTGGGCGTAGCAGAGCTATAATGAGACCTAGAATTGCAGCACAAGCTTCCACAGGTGCTGCTGCAAATGCAGATGATTTTAGATGGAACGAATGTGAGGATTTTACTCCAACTATGCCCGTGTTTGCTGGTGTTTTGCTGTTTCATGCAGTATCACACCCTCAAGATATTCTAAAAAGAAGACCTGGTACGGGACTCTACATTCGACGGAGGGCATCACACCAGTCGCAAGGTAGATATAATTTATATTGTACTAACAACAATAGTGTTACTTTCAAAATTCACTGAATACTCATTTTACACAAATTGTGTCTGGGTGAGTGTGTAGGTGGTAGGGGAGGACAGCTGTGTGTGTCTACGGCCTAGGCTATCTTCCCCTTTCCTTCTTATCGCGGAAGGGGAGAGGCAGTGTGTACACAACAGCCTACTCTCTCTCTCTCTCTCTCTCTCTCTCTCTCTCCTCTCTCTCTCTCTCATCTCTCCTCTCTCTCTCTCTCTCTCTCTCTCTCTCTCTCTCTCTCTCTCTCTCTCTTCTCTCTCTCTCTCTCTCTCTCTTCTCTCTCTCTCTCTCTCTCTTCCACATACACACGCACACAGACAACATACACACACACTTCTTATAAGATATGTTTATATGTGATCTCTTTTCTTCAGAGTTTGCTGAGGCAACATTCTTCTTTGTGCAATGCAGCGCAAAATTCTACTGTTTGTAGATGGAGAGGAGGAGGGGTCGGGGAGGTGAGAAGAACCTTGTTGGGCAAGTAGAGAGATGTTTGACGGGGAAAGTTGAAATGATACGTGCGGGGAGGGAGAGTGAGGTGATAAAGATGGCTCAGGTGACGTAGTATGGTCAGATGATGGAGGAGGCTGAGGTGATAAGATTGGTTCAGAGGAGAGAGAGGGTGAGGTGACGAAGGAGGATGAGGGAGTGGAGATTGTGGCAAGTGGGGGGTGGGGAGTTGTCCGTCCATCACTAAGTCGCTACTGATAGAAGCACGTGGTTCAGCGCGATGTTGCTACCATGGTGAGTCTTGGATTTGTGGTCATCCTTCCATTATTTTCATATAATTATATATATATATATATATATAATAACTATATATATACTTATATATATATTATTATATATATATATATATATATATCTCCCTCTTAGTGCGTATGTGTGCAGTCATATTCAATGATACATCAGAAAATGCTGTGTGCAGGTCATTGTGTCAGTGTGTGTGTGTGTGTGTGTGTGTGTGTGTGTGTGTGTGTGTGTGTGACCATGAACGAAAATTGTCTCTCTCTCTCATTGGAAGTACAATTATTTCATCTAAAAGAAATTCCCAAAAGGAGGAGAGAGAGAGAGAGAGAGAGAGAGAGAGAGGAGAGAGAGAGTGAGAGAGAGAGAGAGAGAGAGATAGAGAGAGAGAAGAGAGAGAGAGGTGAGAGAGAAGAGAGAGAGAGAGATAGATAGATTCACGGGCAGCGATATCGGCACTGCGGGTCATTTCTGCGCCACGGGACACAGCGGGCTGCAACACGCTTTCGGAAAGAAATTTATGATACACAATAACTTTACTTCATAGGTCATAGCGCGCAGGTTAGTACATCATTGCACTCAGAATAAAAATATAATTTGGGTTTTATAGATAAAATTATCTTCTGCGTTTCCTAATTTCCAAAAGTTACCGGAGATAGGAACGGAAAATAATTTAGCCACCCGGAAGTTAAGGGTTAATTATATAATTAGACCCCCGCACACTCCCCCTCGTCCCACCCTCACTGCTCGAACCTAAATTTAGTCTCCACCCATCCCCATCCCAGTAACACATTTGCCGTTCTCCGTCACCTCATCTTTCCTAATCCTCCTTTATCATATCCTCCCTCTCCTCTTTCTTTTTTCTGATCCTCATCTTCCTTTTCTTTATTCCACTTCGTTCTTTCTTCTTCCTCCTCCTCCACTTCATTTTCTATGGCTTCCTCTTCCTTTTCTGTATTTCTCTCTTCTATCTGCTTTCTCTTATTCACCTACCGGACATCCTCGTCCTCCTCGTCTTCCTCCTCCTCCTCCTCCTACTCGTACACCGGAGATCCTCTTCTTCGTTCTCCTCCTCTTACCCATCTACCGGAGATCCTCATCCTCCTCAGTCATTCTGCCGGACATTCACCTCTGAGTCCTCCTCCTCCTCCTCTTTCACTTATATAATTCCCTTTATCTCCCTCCCTCTCTCCTATGACATCTTCTCTTCTTCTATACTCCTCTTTCTCCTCCTCCTCTGTCCACTATCCTCCATTTTCCGCAATCTCCTCCTCCTCCTCCGAAAACGTAATATCACCAATTAAACTCGTACTGACGTCACCTCCCTTCCACCTCCAAGCCTCCAAAACCCCCTCTCACCTCTCTACCCCCTACCCCGTAAATCACCACTCCTCCTTCTCACATCACCAATTTAACACCTCCACGTCACACCTGCACACCAACCCCCCCAACCTCACCCCCAACCTTATGTAAACCCAAAGTACCTGTAATTAAGATCTGCAGGTGGGTACTGATTTTCTTTCTTGTCTCTCCTCCAGCATCTTTTTTTTCTCTCTGTTTCCTTTTTACTCTACTTTTGCTTTCCTTCCAGTGTGCTTTGCTAGACTGCCTTCCCGCCCCCTGTCCCCGCCCCCGCCCACGCCCCGCCTCCCCCGCCCACGTCCCAGGTAGCAGGACTAGGGGTGGGGCGTTAAAGTGTAATGGGCGTCTTTCTTTATGGGTTGTTGGTAAGGGTCAGAGAGTGGAAAAGTCTAGTGCACTTCTGACTCTTTGACTCTCTCTCTCTCTCTCTCTCGTCTCTCTCTCTCTCTCTCTCTCTCTCTCTCTCTCTCTCTCTCTCTCTCTCTCTGGTGTTATTTTCCATTTCTCTATCATCTTTCTTACTTTCTTTCTTCTCAGTCTTATTTGTATTCTTGAATTGTCCTCTCTCTCTCTCATCGCTCTCTCTCTCTCTCTCTCTCTTCTCTCTCTCATCTCTCACTCTCTCCCTCTCTCTCTCTCTCTCACTATCTTTCATCTTGTATTTCTCTCTTTACTCTGCTATTATGCATGTCTTTCTTCATCAGTTTCCTTCTATACTTTTTCTTCCCTTCTTCCTCTTCTTCCTTCTTATCCCTTTGACTTCTAACACTACTACGTCCTTTCTCCTCCTCCTCCTCCTCCTCCTCCTCCTCCTCATCCTCTTCCTTCTCCTCCTCCTTACGACTTTGACTTCTACTGCTACCATAGGTCCTTCCTCCTCCTCCTTCCTTCTTCTTCTTCTTCTTCTCCTCCTCCTCCTCCTCCCTCTCCTCTTCCTCCTCCTCCTCCTTCCTCCTCCTCCTTGCCAACCAGGCGTCACCCATAATGAGGAACGCTCAGCTACCCTTCCCTCTCAGTTTCCTTATTTAGAGGAACTTGATTCCATGTCATATATCAACCTCAGAGGACGAGGAGCGAGCTGATTCTCTCTCTCTCTCTCTCTCTCTCTCTTCTCTCTCTCGTCTCTCGTCTCCTCTCTCTCCCTGGGAAGGTATGTATAATCTAGTAGTATTTTAGTAGTAGTAGTAGTAGTAGTATAGTAGTAGTAGTACGATAGTAGTAATAATAATAATAATAATAATAATAATAATAATAAAATATAATAATAATAACCACAAAAAAAATACAACAATATAGACTTCGTTACTTTAGAAATTTGACATTTATCTTTATACCTCTCCACTCCTCCTACCCCTCCCCTCTCCCCCTCCTCCGCCTCCCCTCTCCTTCATCCTCTTCACCCTCCTCCACTCCTTCTCTTTCTTCTTCTTCCTCTTCCTACAAAAATGTGGCTCCTCTTGTTATCTTCAAGGAGTTACAATAATAATTAGAGTTGTGCTCTCTCTCTCTCTCTCTCTCTTCTCTCTCTCTCTCTCTCTCTCTCCTCCTCTCTCTCTCTCTCTCTCTCTCAAAAAATAGAAAAGAAAAAGAGGAAGAGAAAGGAGGAAAGAGAGATGAGTACACAGAGGAAACGGAGGCATAGAGGAAGGAGAGACTAGAGGAATGATAGTAAAGAAAAGGAGATAGGAGGAAGGTGATAAGAGAATGGAGGAGATGTGAGAAGAAGTAAAAATAAGGGATAAGGAGGAAGGGACGGAAGGAAGGAGGGAGAGAGATTTTATGAATGAAGATAGAAAGAAAATGAGATATAAGAAGAAGAAGAGAGGAAACAGGAGAAGTAGAAAGATGAGGAATAAGGAAGACAAGGAGGAGAAGAAAAAGAGAGGAGAAAAGGAGGAAAAAATGAAAAAAGAGAAGATGAAGAAAAAAAGAGAATAATATAAGAAAAATGAAAAATAAAATAAAATGATAGAGTAGAGAAGTAAATAAAATAAAAAAAATATAGCAGAGAGAGAAAAGGGAAGGCGATAGAGGGAGAAAGAAGGAATGAGGAAAGAAAGGAGGAAGGAAGAGAAGGAAATTAAAGGGGAGAGGGTGAGGGGTTCTCAGGTCACTGACAGGCTACTGATTCCCTTTCCCAAATCCACCATTTAATTTCTAAAAAGGGAAAAAGGAAAAAGAAAACTCAGAAATCACTTTATTGGCTTCGTTTGTGGTTATATTTCTCCCCAATGCCGGGAAGCAGAGAGGGAGAGGGGAGAGGGGGAGAGGGGAGAGGGAGAGGGGAGAGGGAGAGGGGAGAGGAGAGAGGGAGAGGGAGAATAAGAAAAAGGGGAGAGGGAGGTTAGAAAGTAAGGGTGATACACAAAAAAGAGAAAGGATACATACTTATAGGGAGGGTAAGAAGAAGGGAAAATAAGGGATAAAAGGGATAAGAGGGATTTCTAGTACGATAAGAAGAGGGGAAAGGGATAGATAAGGGATAGGAAGAGAAGGAGAGGAGGAGGAAAAAGTAATTAGTAGGTAAGGAATGAGGGGAAATGTGCAAGGAATGGGAAGGGAAAAGGAAAGGAGAGAGATGTGTGGAGGGAAGAGGAGGGGAAGGAGAGAGAGGAAGATGAGTCATAGATAAGGGAGGGAGGGGTCATAAGGGTCGCAATGAACAGGGAGGAGGGGAAGAGGAAGAGAGTAGAGGAAGAGAAGGGGAGGGAAGGGAGTGCTTAATTCATTGAGGGGAGGAGGAACTGTAAGGGGAAGGGGAGAGTGGAAGAGGGAAGGACAGACATCCATTCGAGGGGAAGGAGAGAGAGAGGGGAAGAGGATACAAGGGTAAAAAGGGAAACTGAGAAACGCTGCAAGGGGAGGGAATAGGAGGGGAGGGAAGATAGGACCATAGATAGAAGGGAGGGGAGAGAAGGGGAGGCGAGGTCATAGAGGGAGGGATGGGGAAGGAGGGGAGGAAGAATGAGATAGATGAAGAGGAGGAAGAGGAGGGAGGGAGGGGAGAGGTGGGTGCCATAGAAAGAGGATATAGAGAGGTAGGGGTGAGGATAGGGGTTGGGGGGAAGGGTGAAGGTAGGGGAGTAGGGGGGGTAGGGGTCACAGTTGGCAGAGCAGTAAAGGCAGATTATTAGAGCCATAACAGAGGTCAGGAAAAGGGGGAGAGGGGCGGCAGCATATCATTATTATCATTATTGTTATTATTATTATTTTGATTGGTGGTGAAGGTGCAGTAGTAGTAGTAGTAGTAGTAGTAGTAATAGTGATCCCCTTAACTGATACACTTCCTCCTCTTAATCATTTATTAATTCTTGTCGTCTTCCTGTCTAGTATATGTGTAACTTAATTGTGCCATGGCGCCAAAACACACACACACACACACACACACATACACACACACACACACACACACACACACACACATACACATACACACACACACACACACACACACACACACACACACACACACACACAACCACGGGCTCTGCGACACTATACACCCCTCCTTTCCCCTCCTCTATCCCTCCCTTCCCTCTCGCTTCATCATCCCCTCCCTCTCCTATCCCCTCCAATCCCTTCCCTTCACTCCTTTCGTTTTCCTCTCCACTTCCCTCGCACACGCGACAAGAGAGAGAGAGAGAGACGGAGAGGAGAGAGAGGAGAGATGAGAGAGAGAGAGAGAGAGAGAGAGAGAGAGAGAGAGAGAGAGAGAGAGAGAGAGAGAGAGAGAGAGTATCTACGTCATCAAAAGCTTCAAACACGCTGTTAATCGAAGCTTCAATCAACACTATAGAAGCTTCCTTTTGTGAGAGACTACACTATATCCTTACTTTTATAATAATACAGATTTAATGGTTCCTTACACCCGCCCTGACTGACTAAATGACTAAATTACTGACTGACTGAACTGACTGACTGACTGACTAACAAAATTGACTGAGCAAACCTGAACACATATAATAACGTTTTAATTAACTGACTCACAGACTAACTTACTGAAGAAATCTTTACTCACTACATCCACACACACACACACACACACACACACACACATACATCCCCGCCCCTCCTCCCCGCCCCCTACACAGCAAACAATCAGCCACGCCACGTCTAGATCGAAGTAGTGGGAGTGTTAGTGACCTGAGCGGACATACGAGGTCATAATCAAGCCAAGTCATGTCAGGTCAGGTCACGATGGACGAGAGGCAAGGGAGTCGCTCATGCCTCTGGGTCCTGGGTGCGTACGTTGACCTAAACCAGTTCAGCGGAGGAGGAGGAGGAGGAGGAGGAGGAGGAGGAGGAGGAGGAGGAGTTGCCATGTAGTAGTGTTATGTATAAGGTTTACGTATCAATCGTTCAGTGTTTCATAATGATTCAGACGATGTTTCATAACGACTGTTGTGACGTTGTAAGGTTAGTGTGTGTGTGTGTGTGTGTGTGTGTGTGTTGTGTGTGTGTGTGTGTGTGTGTGTGTGTGTGTGTGTGTGTGTGTGTGTGTGGAAAAACACGTAATGCTTCTTTGTTCTTCATACACACACACACACACACACACACACACACACACACACACACACACACACACACACACTCACACACAACACACACACACCCACATACACACACAGGACAGGACACGAGGAACAGCGACACCCCACC
>JAXIVD010002332.1:41958-62580 GCA_036785275.1 Cancer borealis | reverse complement strand
GTATAAGGTGTTATGTTTTTTTTGTTTTTTTTACAATGTCGATGTGGTGTAATAGTGATTGTATTTATAAAGATCACTAGCAGTACGTATAAAGTAATATAAGTAGTAGTAGTAGTAGTAGTAGTAGTAGTAGTAGTAGTAGTAGTAGTAGTAGTAGTAGTAGTAGTAGTAGTAGTTAGCCTTCACGCAATAGCTTGCTTATACAGCCACACTCATTAGCAACACACAACATTCCACTTCAACACTCATGCCATCCCCACAACACCTGCATTTCCCTCAGGCGCCACACCACACCACACACCGCGCCACATCCTTACCACCACCACCACCATCACCACCGTTCACCACCACCAACACTACTTTCAGTATTATCACACTTTGCTTATTTATGCGATTTTGCCTATCCATTCTACGACAACAACAACAACAACAACAACAACAACAACAACAACAACAACAACAACAACAACAACTACTACTCTACTACTTCTACTATTACTACTATCACTACTACTGTAAAAGGGATGTGTGATGTGTGGTATGTCTGCCGCTAAGGGTGAAATATAATGTGAGTGAGTGCAAAGTTTAGCTGATGTAGCAAATTTTGGACCGGGTCATGGTGGTGGGGGGGCGGGGACCCTTGTACCCAACACCAGGGAAATACTCGTTGCCGTGAGCTCAGCATCTTAACAAAACGAAGAATAAAAGGACCAGTTTAAGGAAAAAGTGTAAAGTCAATATTGATACACGTTTGGAAAAATCTATCTCCTCTTCTCCTCTCCCTTCCCTCCCTCCCTCCCTCCCTCCATCCCGTGTGTGGACAGGTCAAAGGTCAGGGTCAACAAGAACTCGGGATTTAGTTTCAATGAGTTATTTGTACGTGTGGAAATAATTACTATATAACATCATGTATCAGAGACGTAAACATTTTTTTCTGCCGTCTACATCAAGATAGTATTGAGCCAATTTACAAAGGGAAAAGTCGGATCAGGTAACGAGGGAAGATTAGGATGCCAAAAAATATACGTGGTGGTGACGGTGGTAATGACTGTAGTGATAATTGGAGTGCTTGTGGTGGTGGTGGTGGTGGTGGTGGCGGCGTTGGTAATGGTGGTGCTAATGATGGCTGTGGTGGTGGTTTTCGTGGTGGCGTGGACGAAACTATGGGTCGTGTGGAAGAAAGTTAAATACAGGTGGTAGTGGGCAAGAGAGGGAGGAAGGAAGGAAGGAGGCAGGCAGGCAAGCAGGCTTTCAGAGGGCGGGTGGGAGGGAGGGAGGCAGGCAGGACAACCTCACTGGCCCACAGACACAGTTTGCTCGTGAGTAAACACACACACACACACACACACACACACACACACACACACACACACACACACACACACACACACACACACACACACACACACACACACACACACACACACACACACACACACACACACACACACACACACACACACACACACCTTTGTTCCCTGACGATTGTTTGCCCACGGAGCCCCTTCCTCCCTCCCTCCTCCCCAGATACCTCCCTCTCCTCTTCCTCCTCTCCTCTCCTCCTCTCCCACCACCCTCCCTCCTTCGTTCTTGTCCCTGTCCCTTCTGCTACTCTCCTCCCTTCCCCTTACCTTGTCCACTCACTCCCTACATTTCACTCCTCTACGTTTTCCCGACTCTATGCCGCCTCTCCGCCACCCCAAACCGGCTGGCGTCCGCGGATGTTCAATGACCCTCGTAAATACTCCATTGTTTCACTTCACTCACTCATACCTTGGACTTCTCATCCTTGCTGTCGTCACTACTACTCTTGAAAAAAACAAAAAATTCTACTTCTTGTATGCACTTTTTTTTATAATCTTTCTCTCATATTTCCATCTATATGTCGTTTATCCTCGATGGACACTTTTTAAATTTTCTATATCCATATATTTATACAAGTTTTAAAGTGATATTTAGAGATAGATAGATGTATAGATAAATAGATGGATAGATAGAGACAGAATGGAAATGCAATCAAAACTTTGGAGACAGAACAAAATATTTACTGACAGACGCTTGAAAAAAAATAAAAACTCTTAAGACGTTGACGAAGAAAACCCAGCACTTCGAGGTATCCGTCTGCAGGTTCCTCCATCCTCCCTCCTCCCTCCTCCCAGGCGGCGAGGATCATGGGAAGCCAAGCGAGGCCTTTGTGGGCGCTGAGTGTGCTGTTACATTTTGTTATTCCAGGTGTTGACTGAAGAAATAATGACGAACCCTTCTCTCTCTCTCTCTCTCTCTTTCTCTCTCTCTCTCTCTCTCTCTCTCTCTCTCTCTCTCTCTCTCTCTCTCTCTCTCTCTCTCTCTCTCTCTCTCTCTCTCTCTCTCTCTCTCTCTCTCTCTCTCTCTCTCTCTCTCTCTCTCTCTCTCTCTCTCTCTCTCTCTCTCTCTCTCTCTCTCTCTCTCTCTCTCTCTCTCTCTCTCTCTCTTTTCTTCTTCTCCTTTACTTGAATGTTTCGATTGACCATTATTTCTCGCTTTGTATTTGTTCGTGAGGTGATTTTTTTCCTTTTAAGTATGTCGACGGAAAAGATGTATTGAATTTAAGTGAATATATAAAACAAGTATTGTGTGTGTGTGTGTGTGTGTGTGTGTGTGTGTGTGTGTGTGTGTGTGTGTGTGTGTGTGTGTGTGTGTGTGTGTGTGTGTGTGTGTGTGTGTGTGTGTGTGTGTGTGTGTGTGTGTGTGTGTGTGTGTGTGTGTGTGTGTGTGTGTGTGTGTGTGTGTGTGTGTGTGTGTGTGTGTGTGTGTGTGTGTGTGTGTGTGTGTGTGTGTGTGTGTGTGTGTGTGTGTGTGTGTTGCAAGCAGAAGGTTGCCGGTGACCTGTTCATGCATGCAGATGGCGGAGACTCAAGACACTTTGTTGTGGCTTTGATGGCGTGGCGCCTTATCCTGCTGGGGCTGTGATGGCGGTGGCTGTGGCTAATGCAGTGTGGCAAAAATTATAATTGTGTTGAAGCAGGAGTGTTTTAATGTGACTGTAAATGTTTAGTGTGACGGTATTTTGAACGTGGTTATAAAGCATTGCAGTAAATATATTTAAGCGTTTTTATGATGGTAAGTAAGTGTGATATGTACTTGTTAATATTATTGATTGATCACATGCTTAATGGTGCTTTGCCACGGTGCTTATATCCGTGTCCATGTCTAGTGAATGTCTAAAATGTTCCTTTGCATTGGGAAGATAGTTGATACAAACGTGGTTGCCATCAAGGTCTGTGAATGTCCCTTGGTTGCCATAGTCCACTTTCTGAAAGGTTTCCCGAGTAGGATGAGGAACATAAACTAGATATAAAAAGCGATACACATGACCACTCACTTCATGATTTATCTTTTTAAAGAATTATACGTAGATATTGTCTTGATAAACATAGATAGCCTTGCGCCATTCTATCTTGTCACCAAACACGTACATTAACCTCTGAAGAATTAAGAAAAAAGTAAAATGATTAATGTTACCTGTTCACATTAGATTAACTTCATGCTCGGAACATAAGTGTGGTTGTGAGTATGAATGCATCTTGATTGTAACGTACGTACACGCACTTAATTTGATACAAGTAACTTCTTTTGTGTATACATGCCAAGTGTAAACCATGACAGCACATTATACCATCCTCCACCCCTGTCTGTGTGTGTGTGTGTGTGTGTGTGTGTGTGTGTGTGTGTGTGTGTGTGTGTGTGTGTGTGTGTGTGTGTGTGTGTGTGTGTGTGTGTGTGTGTGTGTGTGTGTGTGTGTGTGTGTGTGTGTGTGTGTGTGTGTGTGTGTGTGTGTGTCTCGAAATCACCTGGAAAGTTTGCTGCAATTAGACAGTTTACCGAGCACACAGGACAGCGCTGATAGCCTGCCACACTGGGATCCCTCCTTCCTCCCCTCCAACCCTCCCCGACCCTCACCTTTACACCACTGCAAAAGACGACAAGGAAAACTGCATGAAACGGCAGGACGCGAAAAGGGAGTAACAGTCTGAAGGGACGGAGGGAGGTATGAGGAAAGGAAGAGAGAAAGAAGGAAGAAAAGGAAGAAAGGAAGAAAGGATGGCAGGGCAGCAAAAGGACTATTGTTTCTGGCGTGGCGTCGTGACGTGAGGTACTATTGTGGCCCGACGCCATTAACAACTGTTGTGGGGATACCGAGGCACGACTGTCTCCACCACCACTTGTTACCTTACGTCGTGATGAGCTGAGGCGATTGTTATCTCCGTGGCGAAGAAGAGCTGCCCTTTGGAGGGACACACACACACACACACACACACACACACACACACACACACACACACCCACACACCCACACACCCACACACACACACACACACTACAACTATTACTACATTTATTGTTGTTATTTCAAGGTTGAATAATATACGGGTGGAATTACATTTTCTTTGTGTTGAGTCTCCCTTTGCATCAGAGTGTTGCAAGTGTCGCGGCGCCAATATATGTACCATTATTTATTTTTCTATGAATTCTTTTATTCGGCACAGTTTTCAGGTAACAATAGATAGACAGTTTCAATTTGGAGACTTGTTTGTATTTTTTTCCTGTCCAATTGGTGATTCCATTGTCATTGTTCTGAGGCAACCATACACTCAAGGTTCGAATCCAACTACCGATGAATATTGATAAGCGTGTGACACAGTAACAGGACACTGAGCCTTCAATCACCACGGGGTGTCGTTAGGTTCGTGTTTTTTATTCTGTGTTCCCGTTGTTATCTCGGCAAAGTAACAGTATTGTGAACCTTCAATTGATGTTTGTCTGTTTTTCTATTAGGTGTTCCGTTGTTGTCGTGGGATAAGAGTCAAGGGTTCGAATCCCAGCACCTGCAGGCGGGTAAACTTTCTATTTTTCGGCTGAGTTCCTTGCCTGCAGCGGAATATTGATTTATTAGATGCCACTGCTATTTACTGCGTGGCTCTTTGAGGTGGACGGCCCAGTGCCCTGCCTCTGTATAGCAGACTTCCACCCCTGCCCGAGGTTACCTGACAATAATGATAATAATGAAAATAGCAATAATGATAATAATAGTAATAACGATAATAATGATAATAATTTGGAGTTACATAAACCATTCCCCGACCTTTATTGTATCAAAATATACAATAGCTTTTAGACCATGTTCACTTCTAAGTACATGACAAAGTAGTGGGTCTCACCTGTACTCCTCCCTTGAGCTAAGTGCATCTGTACCGCTATAAAGAGACACGTGTGCAAGGAGACATAATAATAACTTGTTGCCTTTATCAGTAGCGTTGCAGTGTCGCCGCGGGAAGGCAAGGAGGAGGAGGAGGAGGAGGAGGAGGAGGAAGAGAAGGAGGAGGAGGAGCAGGAGGATAAATATTCGTGTTGATTTTATTCTTAGGTTTTCTTGAAAGTCAATTATGAGGATTAGATTTTATACCATTTTCCGAGTATATTAAGTTACTGATGAGAAGAACCAGATGAGTTAATATTTTTGTGGGTGTGTGGTAGTACGAACACACACACACTACTAACACACACACTACTAACACACACACACACACACCACTAACACATTATCCTCGTGCAGTGGGTCCTTCTCACCATCAACACATCAGTTTGTTTGTTTCTCTCACCCTGAAAATCACCCAACCAGGATTCTCTTCCCTCCCTGTCTTTCCTCCCTCCCCTCCCTCCCTTCTCCCCTTCGCGCGGCAGAGGGTCGAAACCAAACACTCAACTAAACTCATTGAAATGCTCCAGAATAGTTCTCTCTCTCTGTGCCTTTTTTTTTTTCTTTCTTCGCATTTATGGTTGTTTCATTTTCTTTTCTCTCTCTTTCTTCGAATGTGAAGTATCTTGAAGGTTCATAAGATTTCCGTTGGTAGGTCATGATGTGGTAAAAGTGCCGCCTTGGTGTGGTAGGTGAGTGGCAGGTGTGGTAGTGGAATAACTGTGTGGTACCTTGGTGATTTGGTTTAGGTAATTATTAAGTGCAATAGTATGGCTGTAAAGTGACATGCGGCTAAGTGTGGTACTGTACCTTAGTGACGTGAAGTAATGGTTATCTTGGTGTGGAGATGAAATGAATGTATGTACGTACGTGGTAGTCAAGGGTAGTTTGTGTTTGATAACTTTGGTATGTCAGAGGGACTAGAGACTCATGTTATATATTTGCAGTAGCACTATAAAAATGAATCGCCCATTTAAATAAAGTTCTCTGTATAAATCAATCAATATTAATGTATGTTCTCTTTCACAAGCACAAGTTTTTTTTTTTTAACAACTAAAGTAAACAACAAATATCTGTGAAAATTTTTGTATTCTCATCTTTTAACTTTATCTATACGAAAAAAATGCTGAACTATTGAAAATATTGCTGGACGTTATGAAAAATCCTGACCATTCAGAGACAAAAAGACGTATGATAAGACAAAGAGGAACCGGAGAGGCGTGCGGAGATAAAAGAGAAGAGAGAGGGAGGATATTGTGATAACGGAGAGAAGTAGAGACCAGACCAAATGAAAGTCATCTCGTGACTCTTGCTTGAATGGGGGTCACGGTGCAGGAAGGAAAGGGGGTGTTAGTACGTTATGAGGGCGTGGAGGAAAAGAGAAGGGACCTGTGGGAGGAGATGGATGTGCGGGGCAAGTGTGAAACGTTCTCAGCACCGTTTTCAAAATGCTTCTATCATTCAACTGAATTTTCCTTTAGGAATGACTCCCTGCACCAGTGGGTGAAGGAGCTGCGGATACTGTGTGAGGCAGAGTGCATGAACACCCTGCAATCCAAGTCACTGCCCGGGGATACTGCCCCGCCCCCTCCCACGGCATGCCACGCCGTCAGAGCCATCCAGCGCCGCGCCCACGAAGTCTCAACAGAGTTCGCCAGACTGTGCCAGTGAGTATCCATCTGTGTTCCGCTGTGATGTGGTTGTACTGGTGTAACAGTGTGGTGCTTGTGATGGTACTTGTAAAGGACGCACGTAACCTTTCCTCTTGCTGTTGAAAGGCGCCTGGAGTGGCTGGACCTGGCGCAGGTGCCGACGCTGGCCGAGTCTCTGGTGGAGCACATCAACACCTTCCTGAGGGACTACATCACCCAGTGGGCGGCCGCTGACCCCGACCTGCAGCCCCAGGTGAGTGTTTCTTGTTAGGGACGGTGGTGGTGGTGGTGATGGTGGTGTGATGGGGAAGGTCTCTTCATATTGTGGTGGTGCCTTTGGTGGGCGGATCAGCATCAGCAGCAGCAACAACAGCAGCAGCATTCTTAACTAACTGTCTTTCTCTCCGGCAGTCATCGCTGAGTCGCCAGAGTAAAGTGATCCGACAAATCGGTCAGCGTCTGACGGAGGTTTGCAACAACGACCACAACGACCTCGACCGAGACACAACCCATCAGGTGGTGCAGGTGGTGACGGCGCTGGGCCACGCCTTCACCAAGCTGGTCGACCTCATGCTGAGCCGTGAGATAAGAGTAAGCAAACTGCTAATATAGGAAATGAGGAGTAATTGTGATAACTGTATAAATATAAGTAAATAAAATAACAAGTATAAATAAACATTCCTTTGTGCAATTAACAAAAATATATAATAAGACAAAGTAAAATTCTTGTCTAGAACTTTATTTATTTATGTTTTTTAAAGTATCAATCCTAGGATGGAGTGGAAATCTTAATATGAAGCATCAACTTTATAGAATACATTAAATAGTTTCTGTGAGTATGTTTTTTTATCTCCACTTATTACTTTGCCACCACTCCGGTAAATAAGAGCCTCATGTCCCCCGCAGGAGATGGTTCGTGTGTTGGAGGAGCCTGGCAGCAGGGCGGGGGTGCGGCTGGTGGTGTCTCACTTGACTGCTCTCGGGGTTGAGGGTGGCCACATCTGTCGCCTCATAGCAAGTCTTGGAGGCGTGCGAGGCCTGCTGGACGTGTGCCTGGAGCCGCGGCTACGTCAGTGTCGCAGTGATGCCTTGAGAGCCTTGGCAACAGTCTGCTGCGTGGTGGAAGGCATCGTTGAGCTGGACAAGGTAGTATCGCGCTACTCACGCGAGAACACTCACTTACGGTTGATGATTTTTTCCCTCTTTTCAACCATGGCATATATTACAATTAACTTCATGTTCAAAAAGTTTGTGTCATGGTACTCACATATCAAATTCATTTAACCACACAAATTTTACCTTCCTCAGGCGGGCGGCGTGGAGGTGGTGTCGGAGGTGCTGTGCGACCTCGAATGCCCCGAGGAAGAGCGAAGTGAAGCCTCTGGGGTGTTGGCACAGATCACGTCACCATGGGTGGAGAACAACCACCGCCTGACAGCCCTCCACACACACCTTGGACCCATTGTCGCCGCACTTACTGGTACGTGGATCACACGTTTGCATTATGACTATTACTATCTTCTATACTTGTACGTATGAATTTCTTTCTTGACCAAACGGTCTTCATAAATTTATCAATATAACACTTTCAGATTTAGCCAAGCACACACTTACGCCAGAGATCTTCCTGCTTGCATCCGCGGCACTCGCCAACCTGACCTTCCTTGATGATGGCTGCATGGAGGCCATGAGGGCGGCCGGTACTGCCTGCGTCCTCCTTCGGGCCGCCCTCGACAACCCCAACATTTCCATCTTCACTAAGGATCAGGTCAGTTCATCCTCCAGCTCACGACTCCAAACATTTACAACACCTCACGAAAACCAGCAACACTTTCCCTCCAATTTTAGAATATTTCAAGGTTACGCGCGACGGAGCTCTGATTTTTTTCTTTCTTCCTTCGTCGTCCAGATCGCGACGGTATTGGCCAACCTGTCAGGTTCGAAGGAGGCGGCCGAGGAGGTGGTGGAGAGCGGGGGTGTGACGGTACTGCTGGGGCTCCTTAACACGCCCCCTGCCCCCACCCACCGCCTGCCAGAGGTAGCCACGGCGGAACGAGTACAGCAGAAGTCGGCTATCGCCCTCTCCAGGTGAGGAGCTGCACAGGATGGCAGTACCTAACACGTGATGGTTATCACACACACACACACACACACACACACACACACACACACACACACACACACACACACACACACACACACACACACACACACACACACACACACACACACACACACACACACACACACACACACACACACACACACACACACACACACACACACACACACACACACACACACACACACACACACACACACACACACACACACACACACACACACACACACACACACACACACACACACACACACAAACACAAACACACACACACACACACACACACACACACACACACACACACACACACACACACACACACACACACACACACACACACACACACACACACACACACACACACACACACAAAAAAAAAAAAAAAAAAAAAATTCAAGCGTCATTCTCAAGTTCTCGCTCAACAGACTATGTCGCGAGGCGTCGGTGGCACGCCAGGTGGCTCGGCAGGGCGGAGCAAAGCGGCTGGTGCGTCTCTGCAAGGACGAACGCGAGAGGAACCACAGCGACGCCGTCCTCGTTGCCTGTCTGGTGAGTTATTGGCGTCCCAGCAACACACTATGTCTTAACATGAGGGGAAGGACGCGGTGGTCGTTAAGGGAAACGTGAAGGCTGGTCATAACCACAACAGACCCAGCGGGGCGGCCTGATCATAATTAGTTTTAACTATATGCTAATAGTTTGGCACCTCACAACACGAGGGAGTCTCTTATAGTTAGGTGTTGAATTATTTACTGAATGTTTAACATTCACTGGAGTCTCTTGAATGATTATCTCATAAGGCTGTGTCTCTCCTGCAGGCGGCGCTGCGGAAAATGTCCTCATCGCTAGGATCTGACGGGCTGCGAGGGATGGACGCGGCGGAGTTGGTGGAGCCGCGGCTGCTGGACTCCTTCCTCATCTACTCCTCGCGGCAGGAGAGCTTCGTATGACAAACCTAGGAGTTGAAGGATTAATAGCATTAATGTTGAAATTTCGTAGTATTGATCAGTTGTATTATCATCTTCGAAGGTGTTATAATTGTTACCTGACAACGGTGAAGCCCAAGTCCTTGAAACACCGTGCGTCGACCCAGCTCAAGAGAAAAACACATGACAGCAGATATGATGCTACCATCTGTACACACATGTCAAGTTGAGGCGTGTATAGTGTGATTCAGTCATGATGGAGCTTAGGGGCTGCACAAGATACAGTGGCAAACAGTAACATCTTCCTGTAGTGCAGCGTGAGTGCTCAAGTTTACCACTACAGGAGTGCAAGGGCTGTTTGGGGGGCAAAGTGCATCATCGCGTGTGTGTTGCGTGCTGCGTGCTGCGAACCGCCCATTAAAAGGGAGAAAGTGATGGGCGGTATTGTAAGCGTCGGGACAAACATGGAATTCAACTCTAGGTAGAATATGGGAAGAGGAATGACTCGTTTCACCGCCACGCCCGTGCAGCCTCGCAACGTCCGTTCATAATGTATATAATATATCCCAGGCGAGGTTAGTTTACTGATTAAAAGTGGCAGATGAAATAATGCCGTATGTAAGCTAACCGCATGTGATTTTACTTTGTTGTTCCGAAGTGTTTGAAAACGTGTGCGTGTGCCAGGCAAGTGATGTTTGTACGAGTTGATTAGTGTGTGCACCTGTCCTTACCTGTCAAGACTCCTGTAGGCAGACCCTCACCTAGTCAGACCCCAGAACCAAATATAGTTGTAGAGGTGTATTTCTGTACAGCAATATATTTTTTCGAATAAAATTTACACATTTTCCTAACTTTTACCTCACGAACCCTTATTTGCATATTCTGTTTTTGGAGAAGACTGGTAAGTGTGTATTTATGTATTTGTTTTTATTGGAGAATCAGACACGCTATCATTGAACTTAACATTATCTTACCGAGTAGAATTAAAGTTCGCGCCTTTCCTTCACTTGATGGAGTTGTAAAGAGTTTGAGGCATGAGTGCAGTAAGTATTGTTTATACCTTTTTCTTCCATATGGTCTTGCCTCACAAGCACACTACATACTCCTCGCTTGGCTAAAACATGTTGTAAAGATAGATGTGTAGTGAAATAAGCTGACGATGTGGTGTGCACGTCAGGTTGGCAGTCCTGCCGACCGGACATGCGCACCACTTAGTTGGTAGGCCTGACTCGCCAGTCCAGCCAGCGTGGTGTGTGTGTTGTAGGTGATGGACAGAGTGTTCTATTGACAGTGGATTTCCTGTGAACCCTAACAAGTTGCAAGGCTCTTCAGATTACCTGAAGGACCACTGGGAATCATGGGGTGATGTGGACGTGCGGAAGGGCTCGTGGTAGTGGGCCCGGCGTGTGGAGGGTGACGTGTGTGATGGAGCATCGAGTAGCCGCCTGCCCCCGTAATGAGTGGGGTGTCCGCTACCTTCCTGGTAAGTTTTGTGATTAACTGAATTGCTTTGATGTTGGTTGTGTGCATAGGGACAGCCACATTGTTTTGCGTGGTGGCAGGGTAAGGCCGGGTTCACATGAGACACTTTTCAGTGGTCAGTGGCCGCCATTAAAAAATGGTCAAAATAGAAAACACATATCTATGGCTGCATTCACACGGGACACTTTTTAATGGTGATTGCAAAATAATGGTGAGTAGTGGCATGCAACAGCTCCATGATATAATGGATAAGCTCTTATATGCATTCAGAATTCATGGCGACCAATTTTTCATGGCGGCCATTTTTAATGGCCGACAGGCCATTAAATTATTATTTCCCATTAACAAATTATGCTTCTATCACCTAAGTCTTAGTAGCGCCAAGGAATTAGCTTATTTAATTGTTGAACTAGTGATAAGTGCTTATATATATTTTTCTTCATCCGTCCCACCTTTATGGGGTGTCCGTTGACCGTCGGGCGGGAGCCTTGCTTCAACGCTCCCATTAGGAGGAGGCTTCACAGGCTGCACGGGACGCGGCACAGGCGTATCATTTGATTATTCTCCACTAAGGTATTTTTCGTGTTTTTTTCTCTTTCATTTTCTGTGTTCTGTTTGGTCAAAGTAACTCAAGGTAAACGTCACAGTCTAATGGAGTGTGCCCTTGTGTGGCCCCGCTGAGCCCCAGGTGGTGGTGGTAGTGGTGGTGGTGGTGGTGGTACCACGGTGGTTCAGTTAAGCTCGACCCAGAAAGCCTCGTCAACAGCCTTACTTGGTGATGTGGGTGGATCTTTTTTTTATTTTATTTGTGCTTTATCATAATCAAGACATTTGGGGCAGTTCCTTTTTTTATGATTTATTTATTTATTTGAGGTCTTACCCTTCTTTGAATCCGAAGTATATTTTTTTCTTTATCTTTATCATAATATTCCTTAAAAAGTATGACGCACATGATGCGGCGCAACAAATATGGTTCATCCTTGCGTCTGTGTCCCTGAGGTGAATAATGGCTATGGTATTTATTAAGTCTTCGCCGCTGCTACGTAGTTATTGCAGGTCTGGCTGACTTATTGTTCGGTACTTAATCGCCTTAACTACATAATGACTCATAAAAAAAACTGCACAGGTTTAAGAGTGAAAAACCGCCACTTGGCACTCCTGACCGCCACCCTCCTCCCTCCCGCCCCGCCACCCCATCCGTACTGTCTCCACCACACCTCCCTTACCCGACACCACCTCCCCCCCACCACAGGGACCCCACTATTCCATTCCATCTCCCTCCCATTGGCACTACCCTCCTATAACCCCCCGCCTCCCTCAAACCCCCACCTTCCCTGTAGCCCGCTTCAGTTATCCTCCTGCCTCCCTTCCCCTTCTCCCTTCCCCCTCTATGCTCGTTATCCACTTCCCTCGTTCTCTCGTCTTTGCCTCCTGTTTTCCACAAGTCGTTTATTAGTATGTAATAGTTTGTAGTTCAACAGATTCCCTCGTTTACAGACCAACAACAGTTTTCTTGGTATATTTCTTATGTAGTCTTCTGTACCGTCTCGCCACCCAGCTCAGCCGTCCTTGTCATTTCCGGCCTCGAGCCACCACCTGCCTTTCCTAGTTAATTTCTAGTAATAGGTAGCGTTTCCAAATCTTGTGGTGTTTTCTTTAGAAGATGAGGGAAGCGATGTGTTATTATGAATATTATAGAAACACCATGTCATCAGCGGCACACTGCATTCTTAAACTGTGCGTGAAAAGCCATAGCAGTTTTATTTTGCTTAGTTACTCCTGTATGGCTATGGCCCATGCATGGTGTGTGGTAGCGCGGTACTGACCACATCATCTTTTTTTTATGGATGACCACAAGGCGGATTTGGTAGTCATGGTGAATGGACGAAAAATATGTATTGGAACCTGTGACATCACGCGGGGCGGGGCGACACCACCACTACTAACACCAGCGAACCATTTCACTCTCACTCAAGTAATTAACTCTCTCTCTCTCTCTCTCTCTCTCTCTCTCTCTCTCTCTCTCTCTCTCTCTCTCTCTCTCTCTCTCTCTCTCTCTCTCTCTCTCTCTCATTAGCTATTTAAGGGTCGAGGGTTTGGGTGATTCTCTTTAGACTTGAGCGAGTTTTTTCTTTGTTTTTACGTGTTATTTTTTTTAATGTCTTTCAGATGGCTGTGCGTCATTTTCACTCATTCATTTCCTTTTTCAGGACGTGTTTTTGTTCCTGTTTGGGTTGGTGATTGCTTAACTGCCTTGTTGGTAGTCGCTGAGGAGGCTTGTTGGTGGTTATCATAAAGATGGCGACGTGGTGTGACGTGACGTGACGTGACGTGACTCTCCTTAAATTACGTGGACTTGATGTGTTAATTAAATGTTTGTCCGATTACATCCTTTGATCAGTCATGTTTGGCATAGTATGTGTTGACAATTGGAAGGAAAACGAAAATAAATGAAAATGCAGATCTAGAATGTAACTATTAAAATATATTTACACTATATATATCACAACAGGTGGAATGTACAGGTGATATAATTATACAAGATTGGTGATATTTGGTTCTGATCCATGACTAGTAGTGGCAGTGACCGGCGTGGCCCCTGCTTAGATACCCATCATCATCGTCATCATCAATCATCTTTCTCTTCAAATAGAATATATAGTTTTGAGAAATGATAAACTTATGAAAGTGTCTACGAAGAAACATCATTGTGTCTGTCTATCCCTAAGGAGTGTGTTGTGTATGTAAAGAATAGAACATTGGAAGAACACTCACGTACACACAAACATTCATGATTTTCAACCTCAAATTTGTCTCTTGAGTTGAGGATGAAGACAACTTACTTCTGGTGTCTAACAATGGAGAGCAACAATGAAGCAACTCAAGAGACACATATTAAAGTATTGAAGTGTGTTGCTAAAAACTTGTATCTACGTAAAGCTTCATATTTGTATTGATGTGGACAAATGCATCATACCGATGTAGCCTCATTTCGAAGACCTCAAGTAAGGTTTCTACGTATTCATGTTTGTCTCACACACACGAAGGTGAGGTGTGGCGGTGGGTCACGCTGGCCTCCACCAGGCGAGTCTCCCTAGTGATGCTTCCATCTTGCCGGAAGTCGGGGATCACCTGGCGATAACGTCGCTGGCATATCCTCTACACGTAACTCTCCTGCCGCGAGGAGTAGATGAGGAAGGAGTCCAGCAGCCGCGGCTCCACCAACTCCGCCGCGTCCATCCCTTGCAGCCCGTCAGATCCTAGCGATGAGGACATTTTCCGCAGCGCCGCCTGCAGGAGAAAAAAACCTTATGAAATAATCCTTCAAAAGACAAGTAAATGTTAAACTTTAATTGCAGAATTTAACACCCAGCTACATGAGACGTCCTCGTTTTGTATAGTGCCATCAGCGTATAGTTAAAATAATAATATGATCAGCCTGCCACTGGCTCTGTTCTGGTCATGACCAGTTCTTAATCTTCCCTTAAGGACCACAGCGTCCTTCCCTTCACGTTAGGGCGTCGTGTGTTGCTTGGGCGCCAAAAACTCACCAGACAGGCAACGAGGACGGCGTCGCTGTGGTTCCTCTCGCGTTCGTCCTTGCAGAGGCGTACCAGCCGCTCCGCTCCGCCCTGCCGAGCCACCTGGCGTGCTATTGACGCCTCACGACACAGTCTGTTGAGAGAGAACTTGAGAATGACGCTTGAGGGTGTGTGTGTGTGTGTGTGTGTGTGTGTGTGTGTGTGTGTGTGTGTGTGTGTGTGTGTGTGTGTGTGTGTCCAAACAATTCACAGTATTTGCCACAACCATCACGTGTCCTGTGTAGCTCCTCACCTGGATAGGGCGATAGCCGACTTCTGCTGTACTCGTTCCGCCGTGGCTACCTCTGGCAGGCGGTCGGTGGGGGCGGGGGGCGTGTTAAGGAGCCCCAGCAGTACCGTCACGCCCCCGCTCTCCACCATCTCCTCGGCCGCCTCCTTCGATCCCGCCAGGTTGGCTAACACCGTCGCGATCTGAATGGCAAAAGAAAGAAAAAAATAGAGCTTTGTGGCGTATAATCTTGAACTATTCTAAAGTTTGGAGGGAAAATAGTGGTGTTGGTTGTAAATGTTTGGAGTCATGAACTGGAGGGTGAACTGACCTGATCCTTGGTGAAGATGGAGATGTTGGTGTTGTCTTGGGCGGTCCGTAGGAGGACGCAGGCAGTACCGGCCGCACTCATGGCCTCCATGCAGCCCCCGTCGAGGAAGGTTAGGTTGGCAAGGGCCGCGGATGCAAGCAGGAAGATCTCAGCTGAGCGTGTCCACTTCGCCAGTTCTGTTTAGATGTCGGTAAAATGGAATGAATTCAAAGATATTGCTAGATAAGGTAGA
This sequence comes from Cancer borealis, assembly GCA_036785275.1. Lineage (NCBI taxonomy): Eukaryota > Metazoa > Arthropoda > Malacostraca > Decapoda > Cancridae > Cancer > Cancer borealis. The sequence goes on along the minus strand of JAXIVD010002332.1, from coordinate 46,789 downwards.
TAAGGGATAAGGTGGAAAGACCCTATGTACTGGCCCATTATCACACCTCTAAAGAAAAAAAACCAAGTAACGTACCTGTGAGGGCAGCGACGATAGGTGTCAGATGGCTGTGTAGTGCAGTGAGGCGATGGGTGTTCTCAACCCAGGGTGATGTGATCTGTGCCAACACTCCAGCGGCCTCACTTCTCTCCTCCTCAGTGCACTCAGGGTCGCACAAGACCTCCGCTACCACCTCCACGCCTCCTTCCTGAAATAATTCGATAGAAATAGTAATCACGTGGAAGACAGGATGGCAAATGACATCAAGTATCAAGAGTGACGTTGGGTTAAAACTTTATGATGAGCTTACCTTCTCCAACTCGACGATGCCTTCTACTACGCAGCACACCGTGGCCAGGGCCCTCAGCGCTGCCACCCGCACCTGAAGAAGCCGTGGCTCCAAACAGACGCCAAGTAGTCCCCGCACACCCCCAAGACGCGCTATGAGGCGGCAGATGTGTCCTCCGTCCACTCCCAACGCCGTCAGATGCGACACTGAAGACCTCACATCATCCACTCGAGTTTCCTCCAACATCAGCACAACCTCCTGTTCAACACAAGCCATCGTAGTACTCGCTCTCTTCGTGTTATGAAGGACAAGCATAAGTGAAAATGGAGCCAAACAGGGATAACATATTATACACACACCTTGATCTCGCGGCTCAGCATAAGGTCGACCAGCTTGGTGAAGGCGTGGCCCAGCGCCGTCACCACCTGCACCACCTGGCGGGTTGTGTCTCGGTCGAGGTCGTTGTGGTCGTTGTTGCAAACCTCCATCAAACGCTGACCGATTTGTCGGATCACTTTACTCTGGCGACTCAGTGATGACTGCCGGAGAGAAAGACAGTTAGTTAAGAATGATGCTGCTGCTGCTGATGATGATGATGATGATTCGCCCACCAAAGGCACCACCACAATATGAACAGACCCTCCCAATCCCACCACCACCACCACCACCACCGTCCCTAACAAGAAACACTCACCTGGGGCTGCAGATCGGGGTCAGCGGCCGCCCACTGGGTGGTGTAGTCCCTTAGGAAGGTGTTGATGTGCTCCACCAGAGACTCGGCCAGCGTCGGCACCTGCGCCAGGTCCAGCCACTCCAAGCGCCTATCAACAGCAAGAGGAAAGGTTACGTGCATCCTTTACAAGTACCATCACAAGCACCACACTGTTACACCAGTACAACCACATCACAGCGGAACACAGATGGATACTCACTGGCACAGTCTGGCGAACTCTGTTGAGACTTCGTGGGCGCGGCGCTGGATGGCTCTGACGGCGTGGCGTGCCGTGGGAGGAACCTGGAGGGGAAGCCGCGCTGAATCCCCAGGCAGTGACTTGGACTGCAGGGTGTTCATGCACTCTGCTTCATACAGAGTATGTAATTCCTTCAGCCAGTGGTCCAGCGAACCATTCCTGTAAAGAGATGAAAAGCACGTGAAAATTAGTCACATTAATTTGGAGTGCACGCACGCCTACACACGCACTCACATACGCGCGCCCGCACGCGCGCGTACAAACACACACACACACACACACACACACACACACACACACACACACACACACACACACACACACACACACATTCAATCCCTAGAAATAAACATTTACCGACAAAAATAAGAATTTTTTTGTTTTTTGTCTTGTCTGGATGAGATCCCAGTCACTTATGTGTTCTTAGCGGTAATGTAAACATTTATCACTGGAGTCTAATTTTGTTCTATCGTTAGAGTCTGTACCGAGAACTCCTGGAGGTAACGATCAGGCGCGGCGTGTACAAAGTGATAGCATTTGATATCTAGGGTTCGAATCGACACCAATCTGATCTCCTGCTGCGCCATAAAGTCCGAACGAAGGCAATTTTAACCCGCTGAACCCCACGCCACCTTATTGTGAAGGCATCGGGTGAGGAGGTTGAGCATGACTAGAGAACATAGATCGAGGAAGTAAAGATCACTCCTATGTTTTTCCACACTTGGTTTGCACACCTGGTAAGCTTAGACGGTTCCTTGTCCATGCAATCAGAGCTATAACGCAGTTTTCATGTGTTTGATTACCTGGAACTTTGATTATGAGAAAAATATTGATTGAAACTGTGCACACATTTTAGTATCTTCACTTCGTCACTAATACATTATTCCCATCTGTGAGAGAGAGAGAGAGAGAGAGAGAGAGAGAGAGAGAGAGAGAGAGAGAGAGAGAGAGAGAGAAAAAAAAAGAAAGAAAGAAGAGAAATAGACAGCTGTCCATTCTTCTCATCCTCCCACTTATCCAAAATTAAACTACAAAAAAATAATGCCCCAAGCAAGGACATAATAATAGTGACAAAAACATAAAAACAATTTAAAACTGGATCGCCTGTCAAGCCGAGGAATGTGTTTTGGCCCTTAGGCAGTGTTGGGGCAAGCTTGTTACCACCCATTAAATAGCGGTGGTTGTGTTATTAGGCGACGCTCTTAATGGGAGGACCTGTGTGTTGTCCCATCCGGCGCACCTTTGTGTGTGGCTCCTGGGTTGACCTTGAAAATCTCTCTCTCTCTCTCTCTCTCTCTCTCTCTCTCTCTCTCTCTCTCTCTCTCTCTCTCTCTCTCTCTCTCTCTCTCTCTCTCTCTCTCTCTTGCTCTTTTTTCTCTCCCTCTATTCATGTTTGTTCCTCTTTTATCTGAATATTTCATGTCTTCTATTACCTTATTAATTATTTTAGGTTATTTTTACTTTCTGTTTGGTTGTAGATCTAATTGATATTACTACGACGACGACTACTACTACTACTACTGCAATTATTATTATTATCATTATTATTATTATTATTATTATTATTATTATTATTATTATCATTATTATTATTATTATTATTATTATTTCCACTACTACAGTTAGAATTATAGTCGAGGTAGTATCAACAGCATTAATACTATGGCGTCAGGTCATGCAAAAACCCTATTATATCTTTCATGTTGAAGAACACTACTAAACTATTCAACTGTTTATTTATTTGTCTGGGAAGAAGATAATATATTTCCATTTAATATTTTTTTTCTGTTTTCCACTTAAATCATCAAGGTAACTCGCTTTCCACCTACTTTCACATTTATCGAATTTTCTCATATGAGTCGAGCTGCTAAAATATTACTTACATATATTCACTTCCACATGTGCGTCTATCTTTGTGTTACGTGTGGGGAGGGGAGTAAACATTATTATATTTGCCTGTTTACGACACGCTACTGTGCAATATTTTTTTTTCCCATCCATGGTTACATTATCTCAGTCTATTTACGTTTGTCTGGCGCCCACACCCACAGAGCCTAGTGACCCGCCCACGTCTCCTGCATTCCCCTTCCTCATCCTCCTACACTGTTCACTATTTTCACTGCTAGTCTTTCTCCTTCTGTTCCTATCCATTGTGCTTCCAGCTAGTTGGCAAACACACACACGCACACACAAACACACTCACACACACACACACACACACACACACACACACACACACACACACACACACACACACACACACACACACACACACACACACACACACACTTCTTCACGACCTTGAAAGCTGGCTGGGGCTTTTCAATTAACACGTTGACTCCTAATTACTCCTTCCAATATTACCTAAACCAACAAGTTTCCTTCCATAACTTCTTCCTTCTTCTCCTGCAAATTTTCTTCCATCTCAGATTTTTTCCTCCTTACCCTCCAATTTTCCACCTCCCGTTTATCACTTATGCAATCTCTCTATCAAAGATGCTTTTCCTACTCTCTCCCCTTGCCTCCCTTTCTTTACTTCCTACACCTCCAGGCGTCGAAGGGAAGGGCTTGTCACTAGGGCTTCACGGGCGCGAAGGGCGGGACTGAAAGGCGGGTTTGCTCAGTCCTGTGAGTGATGGTAAGCTTCCCTGTGCATTTGCATGGGCGAGTGTGTCGGCAATGTGGGTAGTGAGAGGCTCCCGACTGACTTACGAGGGAGGGAGAGAGAGAGGGAGGGAGAGTGGGAGAGGGAGGGAAGGAAGGAAGGAAGGAGTGTGTTGTAGTGGTGTTGGGAGGAGACAAGGCCGGGAAGGATGTTGTGAGAAGGGAACGAAGGATGGCAGGGGAGGGAAGATAATAGGGAAGATGTTGATTAAAGTAGTAGTAGTAGTAGTAGTAGTAGTAGTAGTAGTAGTAGTAGTAGTAGAAGTAGTAGTAGTAGTAGTAGTTGTTGTTGTTATGTAGGTAGCTAGTAGAACAGATGCAATAGTAGTAGCTGTTAGAAAAGGAGGAGGAGGAGGAGGAGGAGGAGGAGGAGGAGGAGGAAGGAGGAGGAGGAGGAGGAGGGAGGAGGAAGAGGAGGAAGAAGAAGAAGAAGAAGACAAGGACTATGAGAACCAGGAGGAGGCGGAGGAAAATGAGAAGAAAATTTTGTGGTAGCGAGATGATGATGATGACGACGTTGGGGCTGATGATGATGGCTTTATAGTGGGAGACGGTGATGAGGGCGTGAGAAAGTATCAAGGGAGCCTATCATTACTAACCCCTTTCACCCTTCCTTCTCCTCCACCTCTTCTCTCTTCCCATAGCCAAGAAATAGGACGCCAAGGTCACTCGATGCGCCTTTCCGGGACTCTCTATATACTCCTTCCTTCACTTGCTTCATCTTCCCGTATAGCCTAAGGGTAACCTCCATTTTAGGAGTTAAGTGTATATACTGTGTGCCGCGCTGTAATTTTGGGACATTGGTACTTTTTATTTGTTGTGAATGGGTGAGTGAGTGAGTGAGTGAGTGAGTGAGTGGTGTGGTGGT
>JAXIVD010002332.1:30000-37500 GCA_036785275.1 Cancer borealis | reverse complement strand
AGAAAGAGTAGAAAACATCCGTTATTTTGAGCTATAGTATATAAATAATGGAATATAATCAACCGGAAAAAATGTCACATTTGTCTTTAAAAAAAAAAATTTTCTTCCTCATTGTCTCCAAAGCTATTGGAGATATTGGAAAGATTACTTGCAGATTTAACGCAGCCTTTCAATAGTTACTTAATTGAACATATGCACACAGACGCACACACTTAAACACACACACACACACACACACACACATCCCCCATATACTAGCACACACATATACAACCACACGTATAGTCATTAAAACAGCTGCTCGCATCTCTAAAAACGTCTTTCATTTAGCTTTTGAAGAGACGAATGAATACAAAGAGATTTCATTACTTCTATTGAATTGTTATAAAAAAATGTTATCTTTTATTCCCATCACTTTTTATTTCTATATATGTGGCATTTCTGAGAATAATGAATTTATCGTTTTCTCTGATGCCTTCCAGCCCCTGAACCATTATTTCATTTTTATCTTTAATGATGAATACGATTTAATGTACCTTAATTTCGTCTTCAATTCCTGTAAAATTTGATGATGTGTTATATTTCACAGAATATTTGTCTCCATAAGATGATTTTCCCTCTCGTATCATATTGTAATTTACTAAGTAATTATTTTCTATAAATACTAACACTCCCTTAGTAAAAGTTAATAAGAAAAAGTCGTTTCATATTTGTCATCTAACATACAACAAAAAGTTCAGTAACATTGTGGTTATTCATGCTTTTATACAGCGTGAAATAGAACAAAGTGAAGAACAATACAATAAAGAGTTTCAAAATGATCATCTTACACACAACAAATGATTCAGCGACAACACAAATAACAATCCCGTCACCTGTAAGCTAATGAGTGATTCACACACACTCATAATTTCCTCCACCACACCTTTACATCCTTCATGGACCATTACCCTCACAACGGACACTTAATTCATCTGTCGCATTTATCGTGTTTATCAATGTTTATTTTCCTGCACCCTCCCCGCCCCCCGGAGCCTCGAGAACACAGACCTTCCCCTCAAAAGGCAAATCCCCCCTAAGGGACCGACTCTGCCCGCCAGCTCCAGATGTCGTGAGCAACAAATTACCTCAGAATCCCGTGATTAAGTGAGCACCTGCCAGATGTGAAAGGTGAGGGATGTTAGCGAGGCTCTGTGTGTGTGTGTGTGTGTGTGTGTGTGTGTGTGTGTGTGTGTGTGTGTGTGTGTGTGTGTGTGTGTGTGTGTGTGTGTGTGTGTGTGTGTGTGTGTGTGTGTGTGTGTGTGTGTGTGTGTGTGTGTGTGTGTGTGTGTGTGTGTGTGTGTGTGTGTGTGTGTGTGTGTGTGTGTGTGTGTGTGTGTGTGTGTCTGTGTATGTGTGTGTGAGATATCTTTTCACGTCCGTGTTCTGTTCTCCTCTTTGTAATCTACGAAATAAATGTTCTTATGCAGAATGTGGCGATAAGGAAGAATTTATGGCTCGCTTTTGATAATGGATGTAAGTAATGTCAGTCTTTCCCCTCCCTTTCACACGTCATTTAATTTTCATTCTTCTTTTCCCGTCATCTCTCCTTCCATTCTTCTGTACCCCTTTCTGAAACACTCCCTTTCTCTCAATCTCTTTTCGTTCATATCCTGCTTTCATCATTTCTCTTCTGCAAACACTGATCTCATTCATGTAGAGAGAGTAACATAATTATGAAACACAGATGACACATAAACCATTCAAATACTCATATTAATTCATAATGAAAACCAAACATCAGTTCCTTTCTCCAGCTAGAAAAGAACAGGTAAATACTTACAATGAAGAAGAAAGATACTTAAGTTTTTTGTTTGCTAATTAAAATTAAGAAATGAGAGTGAGAGAGAGAGAGAGAGAGAGAGAGAGAGAGAGAGAGAGAGAGAGAGAGAGAGAGAGAGAGAGAGAGAGAGAGAGAGAGAGAGAGAGAGAGAGAGAGAGAGAGAGAGAGAGAGAGAGAGAGAGAGAGAGAATCTTCCAAAGTAGGTTGCGAGGTACACCAGAAATGATAATAATAATAATGACGATAAGTTTTTGAATTTTGATTGATTATTCTTTGGAGTTCATTTTGTGATTAACATTTCAATTCTGGAGTCCACTGATTATAAATTTAAATTAATGAAAAAAAAACTTATACTGTAGAACACGAAAGAGGAGGAAGAAGAGAAGACAGAGAAGAAAGAGGAGATAACGAGAAGAACAAAAACTAACAGAATAAAAAAAAATGAGAACGAAGTCAAGGAAGAAAATGATACATAAGTAGAAGACATGAAAATAAAGGAAAAAAAAAAAATATATGGATTCAAGATAAAGCAGGAAAATAAAGAGGATGAGGAAGATGAGTCTAGATTTTAAGAAGACACAGCATCTTCCATCTTACTCTCACCACATTGTCTACACCTGAACACATCACCTCATTACCATTTGAGCAACAATGGGGCAACTTTTGTTTCGTTTCCACTGCTCTCATTTAACCAGTGTGTGTGTGTGTGTGTGTGTGTGTGTGTGTGTGTGTGTGTGTGTGTGTGTGTGTGTGTGTGTGTGTGTGTGTGTGTGTGTGTGTGTGTGTGTGTGTGTGTGTGTGTGTGTGTGTGTGTGTGTGTGTGTGTGTGTGTGTGTGAAAATGCTAAACAAATGTCCGTTTCAAGAAATACTACCAATAAATACCATGTCGTTATGTCGGTCTTTCCATTACCAGCTTTGTTAGGCCTCAGTAAACACATGAGAGATGAATGCATTGTGGGAGCGGTGTAGCCTCGGAAAAAAAGACGGTAATTAATTCACTCCATCACAGGCCTGCATTTCCCAAGCGAGGATGAAACCGGGCAGAGTGAAATATCGTTATGATGGCGCGGTGTCCAGTGTGCCTTGCATTACTTGGCCATACCACGCCTCCACGAGATGGCCATGAAGTCTTGTGTGGCCATGAACGCTCGTGGTGTATCATAGGGTAGTGTGCGGCAGTGATGTCACACACACACACATACACAGTTGTTATCGACAGAAGCAGCAAGTGTTGAGGGTGGTGATTCGTGCCATGTAGTGATTTATTTGACTGTCGGCCAGACGTTACGTGCTGACGCCTTTATATAACCATGAAGGGAGGTCAGGCGGTGTCGTGAGAGATCAATGTGACCGCGAGCAAGGACCACACGATACAGTGGGTTAGTTGAGAATATATAATGTAAAGCCTTGACTGGAATAAAAGGGGGAACGATTTATTTATATTGCGTGGTAATATATAATTTACCTAAATAGTAATTTCAAGATCATTAATAAGTGTTTGTAAAGAGAATAATATATCTGATAAAAAAAAGTTTTACTGTAAAAACGAATTAGTTCAAACATCAAATAATAATATTGTCTTCTTTTTATTGTGTATGTGTTCTTTGTTTCCTTTCGATGTGTGTGGTGTGCGTGTGTGAGCGAGTGTGTGCGTGTGAGAGAGTGTGTGTGTGTGTGTGTGTGTGTGTGTGTGTGTGTGAGAGTGTGTGTGTGTGTGTGTGTGTGTGTGTGTGTGTGTGTGTGTGTGTGTGTGTGTGTGTGTGTGTGTGTGTGTGTTTTGTAACTGTCAATATATCTCTTATACATATAAAAAAAAAAAAATACAAAACCATTTATATCCTATCACAAAATCATTGCAGAATTTCACTAACAAAGGAAAAGAAAGAGAAAAATAGAACATTCTTCTTTTGTATGAAGTCAATGAACACGTGAAAATAATCCCGAACGCGGTAGTTATACACACGGCACCACTTTACATCACGGCAGGGAGGGCAAGGCAAGGCAAGGCAAGGCAAGGCAAGGCAAGGCAAAGCAAGGCAAGGCAAGGCAAGGCAAGGCAAGGCAAGGCAAGGCAAGGCAGGGCAAGGCAAGGCAAGGCAGGGCAAGGCAAGGCAAGGCAGGGATGGTAGAGCAGAGAGGGGACTCAGGGCGGGGAAAACCAGGGTGACTCTCCAGCATAACGATCGCTTCAGGTAAATGACTAAAAATCCAATGATCACTTCGGTAAGAGGCTGCCGCGTGAGGAGATTAAAGAATATTACGATTAAAGCCTAATATTAACCTTACAACACACACACACACACACACACACGCATACACACACACACACACACACACACACACATACACACACACACACACACACACACACACACACACACACACACACACACATACACACACTAGCACGTTTTCTAAAGTTTCCGCTCCTCCACAAAAAACAAGAACAAGACGGTACACATCCACGATAGAATTAAAGTGAAAAGGTTTCTAGAACAATGAGCGAGAATTTCCTGGAAAAATATTATGAAAGAAGGAAAGAAAGAAAGAAAGAAAAAATTGAGAGAGAGAGAGAGAGAGAGAGAGAGAGAGAGAGAGAGAGAGAGAGAGAGAGAGAGAGAGAGAGAGAGAGAGAGAGAGAGAGAGAGAGAGAGAGAGAGTAGCTTATAATTCATTACATTGCACTCTCGCCTGAAGAATTGTAAAGGAGAAAATCCACTGACGCAAAAGAACAATAAGATAGACGAGAAGGAAGGAAGCGAAGGAAAGGAAGGGAAGAAAGACAGGAAGGAAAAAGATGGACAGGAATAGTGAGCGGGAGAAACAGAGGCAGGAAAGGGATGTATATTATGTAGTGAGTAAAACAAAATAGGAAAAGTTTGGATAGAGATAGAGACGAAAGGAATATACTGAAAAAACGATAAAGAATGAGAGAAAGGAAAGGATGGTGGAGGAGGAGGGAAGGAAGGAAGAAATGAGAAGAGTGAGAGAAGAAAGTGACTGAGATAGAGGATTAAAGAGGGATAAGAGGAATCTAAGAAGAAAGTGAAGGAGTTTGAAGAACGTGAGAGACAGAGAGAGAGAAAAAAAAAGAGGAAAAAACTGGTGAGGGATGGAGAGAGAGAGGTGAAAGAAAGTAACGAAGCTTGGTTCGTCTGTCTACGTCTGAAAACGTCCACCTTTTTGTTGTGTTGCAAGGGAGAAGAGAAGAAAATCTGACGCCCTATTGTGTTGCTCTTCCGCATGCGTTCTGAGGTGGAAATTATCAGATGGAGGGAAAGAAAGAGAGAGAGAGAGAGAGAGAGAGAGAGAGAGAGAGAGAGAGAGAGAGAGAGAGAGAGAGAGAGAGAGAGAGAGAGAGAGAGAGAGAGAGAGAGAGATTAAAAAATACAGCGGAAAATAACATAACCTTCAGCAGTGAAACGCGAAGGACACCAGAAGAAAGAAAACGGAATGTGAGTTGTCCACTTGAATAGAAAACGAAGTAGCGAACAAACACACGAAAAAAAAAGAGAAAAGAAAAAAAAGAGGATTCGATATTTTTAAAAGGATTTCTTTCTTTTTTTTTTGATTGCCAGATGTTCTTCCGCCATCTTTTTTTTTTGTATTTCTTTTTTTTTTCTCTCTCAGTAATCACCAATACGATTTTTAACATTTATTTTCAAAAGAGGATTACGATATTAAGCTCTGCAACAGCAAACTAAAACACTAAAACTTTCCAAAAACAAAAATAATACAAAATAAACAATAGCTGAACCAAAAATGACAATACATGATGTGATATATATTTTTTTTTACCATTTAGTCAACACTTCAAGATTATAGAATGAGAGAGAGAGAGAGAGAGAGAGAGAGAGAGAGAGAGAGAGAGAGAGAGAGAGAGAGAGAGAGAGAGAGAGAGAGAGAGAGAGAGAGAGAGAGAGAGAGAGAGAGAGAGAGAGAATGAAAAGAAAAATATAGAGTTCAAATCGCCTTTTCCAAGTTTTCACAATAAGACAGAGCATTGAGTTGAAATCATATTTATTCGTGGATTGAATCACCGAACTTTGAACTACACTTTTGATGAATACAAGTCAGCTTAAAGCGGAGGTTCTCTTATCACGGCTCGGAACTCTCCCTCCCCTGATGAACTGAGGTGCCTGAGGGGTTAGAGGGGCGTAAGAGGGTCCAGAAGAGGTAAGGGGAGGTTCCGAGGGGTAAAGAGGAGCCCGAGGCGGAGAGGGGAAGTCCCGAGCGAGGCAATAGCGGTGGGTTTTGAGGGAAGAAAGGTGAGGGAGAAAAGGTGGGTTTTTTTCTACTGGCTTTACAAGACGAACAGAAGATGGGACTTAGAACGGTGAGGAAGGGGTGTGTTAAGTATGTTTGTGTGTAATGTTTTGTTGTTATGGGATGAGAAAGAGAGAAAAAGATAGAAATAGAACATGGAAAGAACGAAAATGTGATCAATGCACGTAATCATCGGTTTTGAGGTTAGAGGTGACAAAGGTAAGTAATTAGGTGATCGATGCAACGTCAATTAGGCCGTCTGCTGCAGGTAATAATAAGGTCAATTTGCATGTGTTTTCAGTAACATGCGATAATGACCCAGCGGCGACTTAATACATAATGGCTAACTAATCACTCCAAAGACACACTAGACTCAATTATCTCAGTAACTTTATAGAGTAATAAACACGTGTACGAAAACCTTGAATCTGGTAAAAACAAAGTTATGGAAAAGAAAAAAAAAGTTAATTATCCAACTTTTTGGGGGATGAAAGAGTAAGGTCAAGAAAGTAAAGTTAATTAGAATGGAAGTTGAAAGATAACGGAGTGGATTAATTCGATGGATGTGTCGTGTTTGTGAGGACGCGTGTGTTTAAATGTGGTGGAAGTGGAAGAGGTGGAAGAGGTGGAAGAGGTGTAGAGCCAGAGGGTTAAAGAGGATGAGGAGTAGAGCATTTAAGGGGAAGAGAAGCTGTAAAGTGGAGAGCGGTGAGAGGCTGACAGAAAAATGGGGAGAATAACAAATTGAGAAGCTCCGATGTGAGAATTTGATCGATTTAAAAACATATTGAAACTTGAGGGATTGAAAGTCTAAGAAGTCGACAGAATGAGGGATTGAGAGGAGGTGGATAAAAAGGTAAAAGGATGTTGAAGGAGTATAGACAGACAAGGATAAGGACTGGAAGGATAGTGAGTGGTAAAGACGTGAACCAAACATCCTTTATACAGGTTTCAAACAGGTTTCCCCTCCGTCGCACACAGGAAGTTACGACACGGAAAAAATATAGACATAAAAAACAATACCAGGTTCTTAATTAAATCCATATTAAAAAGAATGGATCGATGTACACGAAGGGAGGAAAAAAATATATTGTAAAGGAAGGATAAAAACACAATCCCCTTTAAAATGTTTGAGCGTGAATGCGGAAGTAATTTTGTTTATAGTTATTCATAATTTTCACCTTCCATTGTAATAATTTATTTTGTAAAGGAAGCCAAATGTGTGTGTGTGTGTGTGTGTGTGTGTGTGTGTGTGTGTGTGTGTGTGTGTGTGTGTGTGTGTGTGTGTGTGTGTGTGTGTGTGTGTGTGTGTGTGTGTGTGTGTGTGTGTGTGTGTGTGTGTGTGTGTGTGTGTGTGTGTGTCTACCTTTCCACTTGTCTGTCTGTCACCAAATTACTATTACTACCACT
>JAXIVD010002332.1:20000-25000 GCA_036785275.1 Cancer borealis | reverse complement strand
AAGGATCAAGATGGCGGATGGAAGGGGGAAGGGATAGAAGGTACTAGTAATCAGGAAAACAAGGTGATGGGGTCACTAGGTACACGCACAGTAGAGTTCTAAAAGCATCTGGTACGCTTTATATTTTGTGGAGTCCAGCCTAAGGGTATAAAATTAATGCCGGTTAAAAACTCACTAAATAGAATCCATCAAAGAAAGAAAGAAAGTAAATGAAAGTATAAAATATCAAGGGAGTGAAGTATCCAATTTCTTTCCCAGTCATGATAAAAAGTGTGAATTTTTTTTATATTTTTGTTTGAAGGCAAAGTAAATGAATTAGGAAAAAAGATCACTCCTCGCCACTTCATGAAATATATAAATACGAAGCCAAAAGTTGAGATCAATTGAGCTTACAATTTTTTGGAGTTCATTAATTTATTTTTAGCTTAATAGATTGAAATGACATGAATCGGTACTTTCCCCTTTCAGCTTTGCCATTCAGGGTTCAATAAACACATAATAAAACTAATCAAAAGGTGAAGAAATAAAAAGACAGAAACTCAAAAGCATCAATTTCAAGTAAACACGATTTTGATTCATTAGTTTAAGTTTTTTTTTTCCACGTGGCAGCGATGCAAGTTTTTGTGTATTTACATCTAGTCTGCCTTGAGTAAACAAAGAAAAGAAAAAACGAGCAAACAAACAAGCAAGAAAAAACTGAATAAAAACACGAAACAAGCAAAGGCACAAAAGGAGAACATACATACAAGCATACGCAATTACATATATACACAGTCGTTATGCAAACATTTCCATCTATGTACGTGTGTGTGTGTGTGTGTGTGTGTGTGTGTGTGTGTGTGTGTGTGTGTGTGTGTGTGTGTGTGTGTGTGTGTGTGTGTGTGTGTGTGTGTGTGTGTGTGTGTGTGTGTGTGTGTGTGTGTGTGTGTGTGTGTGTGTGTGTGTGTGTGTGCGTGTGTGTATGTGTACATCACTTTGAGTCTTCAGTGTAGAGTAACGCCGCACCAAAGTATAAATTAAAACACGCTCATGGCTGGCATTTCTAGGCGGCATTAAGCTGGTGAAAGTATTATAAATGAAAAGTACGAGAGAGAGAGAGAGAGAGAGAGAGAGAGAGAGAGAGAGAGAGAGAGAGAGAGAGAGAGAGAGAGAGAGAGAGAGAGAGAGAGAGAGAGAGAGAGAGAGAGAGAGAGAGATGCAGGGAAGCCATGAGGAGCATCCACTCACAAGCGTTTAATTAAAGCAGAAATGGAAATATACTTTGGTGTAACGTGTGTACCACTAGAGAACACTAGACATAAAGAAAACAACATGGAAGAGAAGAAGAGAAAGAGAGAAGAAAAAAGAGCAGATGCACTATTTTTTTTTTTCATCCATTAATCTAGTAAGAAATTTTTTTAACGTTTCCTTGGAGACGCCAAAGCCAACACGGAGCTACAGATCCATGTATGAAGGAAGACGCAACACAGAAACGCTTTACCTCATGCTTAAGTGAAAGAATAAACACACACACACACACACACACACACACACACACACACACACACACACACACACACACACACACACACACACATACAGGACCAATAATTAATAGGTTATATGTAGATCGAGGTAAGGACGCGGCTGTCTGTGCCTTCGTGACCAGAGCTGCCAGATCGCGTGTGTACAGTCGTGCTAAGGGCTGCTCTCTCCTGCCTTCTCCTGGTAATTTACTTCGCCAGGGAACACGCCACCACCACCACCACCACCACCACCACCACCACCTCCTCCTCCTCCTCCTCAATGCAGTCACCACATCCTCCCTTCCACGCCTCCCTCGCTGGCATTGTTCAGCTCAAGTAAAGGAAGGAAAACCTCTTGCCTCATTGTATGTACATTATTTTTTTTGCGAGTGTGTTGTTTTCATTAGCTGCGTTTTCTTTTATTCTTTAAAAAGGAAAAATGAGGCGAGGAAAAGTGTGTGTTGTCGTGTAAATTGGTTTGCTGTGTATATTTTAATTCTAGGTACGTGAGAATGTGTCTGTGGATAGAGTTTGTTGTTGTTTTTAGTGCAAAGGCATAATGTGCACGTAGGTTTAATTAAAGGACGGATGAGTCGATGGCATAGCAATGCTGGAATGGATAACAAACAATGCCTAGGAATACAAAACATATATAAATAGATAACAAGAATGAACACGTTATCTTTCTTACAGATAAAAAAAAGAAAACACTATAAATGTATGAAAAAAATACTTGGTTTGCTTAGACTACTAATAACTTAAATGAAGATGATGATGATGATGATGATGATGATGATGATGATGATGATGATGATGATGATGATGATGATGATGACTACAGCTACTTGAGGGGGGGACAAAGGTGATCTCAATTGTTTTTCTCTCTTCATCCTGCACCTCCCTCACTCTCCCTTCTTCCCTCCATCACACTAACGACTCAAATTAGGGAGTGTAAGATAAAGTGGGCGCCAGATTTTTCTTCGCCACAAGTGTCTTTAAGTCTGATGAACTTTGCTGATAAAATGTACTTAACGAACAAAAAACACTAAAGAGGATTCCTAATTACTGACAATGTTAAAAAAAAAATTAAGGTATTAGATACTCCTTAACTTGTGATATATTTAATGCTTAATAAACAAACTGATAAAATAGAACTACATTTTTTCTTCATTAGAGCAGCAGACTTAATTCAAAGTACGAGCTAACTGTCAACTTGGAAACAAAAAAACTTTAAAAAGCGTGTATTTAATTCACTAATGAATATATATTTACATGACAAAGAAGAGTGAATTATATAAAAAGATTTGAACACAGGGAAAAGTCAGCTGTTTTATATTTACATTTCGGGTTGAGTAGTAGTTGTAGTAGTAGTAGTAATAGTAATAGTAATAGTAGTAGTAGTAGTAGTAGTAGTAGTAGTAGTAGTAGTAGTAGTAGTAGTAGTAGTAGTAATCTAAATAAAACTACTTAGAAACACAGTACAAAAGAATTTACCAATTTAGTTATGGAAATGTTACGATACTCCACTCTCAAAATTATTCAGGTTAGAGGAATGAAAATATTAAGGCAAAGGAGTTCCCAACCGTCGACCTTCTTCCCTTTAAATCGTCTTCAACTACACATAAGAAATAAGAAGACAGGTATTCTAAATATCTACCTTTCCTTAACTCAATTACCGCCTCACACCTTCCTTCACCTTCTTGACCCACCTGCCACCAGACCACACATAAGGGTTCTTTTCCTCAACACACCTTCTATATAACCCGACCGTAAGCCTACACCTCGCTGCTCTACGAAATGAATTCACTCTTGAGATAAGCTTCCGAGGGTATATGTATAAAAAGTAGGGATACGAGGCGTCTCAGCGGGATTTGAAGGATGTTTCTTGTATGCATATTCTAATTTGTATTCATGGATTGTCGAATGATGTATGAGATTCTATGACTCGCTGGGAAAATGTGGCGATGTTATGTAATTTTCGTCTATTTGGCTGTGTGTGTGTGTGTGTGTGTGTGTGTGTGTGTGTGTGTGTGTGTGTGTGTGTGTGTGTGTGTGTGTGTGTGTGTGTGTGTGTTCTTATCTTTGCGTGGGATTTTGATGCTCTGCTATTTTGTTATTCTCTTTTGTGAATTTTTTTTTTTCCGTCCTTTTTTTTCTTGTCGTTGGATATTTATGTCCTCTTGATAACACTCTTGTTGGGCGTCTTTTGTAAAACATCCTCTTATCTCAGTCTTTCAGTGATGCGTTCTTTTCTTATCTCTTCTTTTGGCTTGAATCTGATGTGATCCACTCTCTCTCTCTCTCTCTCTCTCTCTCTCTCTCTCTCTCTCTCTCTCTCTCTCTCCTCTCCCTCTCCCTCTCCCTCTCTCTCTCTCTCTCTTCCCTCTCCCTCTCCTCTCTCTCTCTCTCTCTCTCTCTCTCTCTCTCTCTCTCTCTCTCTCTCTCTCTCTCTCCAAAAAATATATTTAACCAAGGGAAAAAGCCAAATCTCTAAAAGCTTGAAGTTAAGTGATTGAAGCAGGTTTTTTCCTTCCACTCAGGCTATGCGCTTACCCTCACCCATCTTCTTTTCCCCTCTTCTCCTCCACTTTATTCTTCCTCCTCACCTTTACTCGATACCTCCTCTTAAATCTTCCTCCTTTTCTCCGTTCCATCTTCCTCCTTCTCTCCTTTCTCAAATAACTTATTCTCTCTCTTCCTTTCCTTCCCTCCTCCTACCTACCCCGCAGCGAAGGACTTATTTAGCATCTCCCACTTCAAGCATGTGAGATCGTTTCCTCCATTTCTCCGTTTCCTCCGGTTCCTCCACGCCACGTCTCCTCCCATCACATTTTCCTCCACTCGTCTCCTTTCCCTTCAGGTCACATCTTCATCTTCGTCGCCGAGTGAATGGTGATTGTCAAGCGTCCCTCTCTGATAACCTCGCAGGAGACACGCCACCTCCTCCTCTTCCTCCTTCTCCTCCTCCTCTTCGTATCACTCTGGCACCACGCGACCCTCCTCTCCCTTCCATCCTCTGCCAAACACGCCCTCCTCCCTGTCACTTTTGTCTCACGTCTCTCTCCTGTTCTGTCCCCAAAGTGCATACAAGCTCCTCCCTCT
This sequence comes from Cancer borealis, assembly GCA_036785275.1. NCBI lineage: Eukaryota > Metazoa > Arthropoda > Malacostraca > Decapoda > Cancridae > Cancer > Cancer borealis. The sequence continues at coordinate 20,393 of JAXIVD010002332.1, read as the reverse complement.
CTGTCTCTTTCGTCTCCCATATGGCTCTCTTCTCTCTCCCTGATGCAATAGACTGCCTTTATCTTTCTCTTCTCCTACCACAGACATCTCTCTCTCTCTCTCTCTCTCTCTCTCTCTCTCTCTCTCTCTCTCTCTCTCTCTCTCTCTCTCTCTCTCTCTCTCTCTCTCTCTCTCTCTCTCTCTCTCTCTCTCTCTCTCTCTCTCTCCTCTCTCTCTCTCTCTCTCTCTCTCTCTCTCTCTCTCTCTCTCTCTCTCTCTCTCTCCTTTTCCTCTCTCTGTTCCTCTCACTAAGTATCACGATCTCGTCTCCCCGGCCGGTGTCCTGCCTCAACCCAGCCTCGCACGACCTCCTGTCTGTCTCTCTCCACGCCCCACGACACCTCGCTATCCCAA
>JAXIVD010002332.1:10000-12500 GCA_036785275.1 Cancer borealis | reverse complement strand
GCTTGCCTTGGCTGACGTTTTGGAGAGCATCTCATAGGTGGATACCGGAACTGAAACAAAAAACGTTCTCTTAACTTTAAACAAACACACACACACACACACACACACACACACACACACACACACACACACACACACACACACACACACACACATACACACACACACACACACACACACACACACACACACACACACACACACACACACACGCACGCACACACACACACACGCACGCGCACACACACACACACACACACACACACACACACACACACACACACACACACACACACACACACACACACACACACACACTAATGAAAAACAAAACATGAAAGAATAACCTACGTGTACTTTCCAATAAAAAACACTATTAAAAAAATACACACACATTTAAGAAGGCAGAAATCCGCCACTGACACACACACACACATTATCCTTGACAAGGGTAAAAAACAAGGGATAAAACAAGTGCAAAAGGGATAGAAACAAAGGACTCAGTTTCAGACGGTTTCAGAAGATCAAAAAAGACGATATTTAATGACACACGAAGAGGGAAGACACCTAATATCACCCTTGGAGCTCAAAAGAGGTGACAGGCAATAGGGTGAAGCGAGGAAGGCGTCTGGCAGGCACCACTACACACCCCTTCACCCTCCCTCACCAATTGCATGACCTCAGCTGAGTGACGCTTAAGAGGAGGGAAAGAAAAAATCGGGAAACTCCATAACTAGACGGTAAGTTCGGTTCTAAATCCTTTTGATGAACCACTTTCAATTATTTCCTCCTTCCGCCCGATTACTGTGTGTGGGAAGATGCCTCAACCAGCCCTTGGAAGACTCGCACAAGGAAGGAAGAAGAGGCGGCGGTGATGATGATGATGATGATGATGATGATGATGATGATGATGATGATGATGATGATGATGATGATGATGATGATACGATGACGACGACTACGGCAACAAAGAGAAGGCTAAGAAGAAAAAGAAAAAGAAGAAGAAGAAGAAGATGAAGAAGAAGAAGAAGAAGAAGAAGAAGAAGAAGAAGAAGAAGATTAATTGAGTTTGAAACGCACAACAACCAGGTCATATAACGCTGAGGACGAAAAACAAAAGAAGGGAGACCTAATTTCATATCACTTCTCATTCTTTTTAAACTACGACACATAATCATAAGTACTTCATTGCCTCACTTCCCAAAAACTTTATATTAACATACATCTTCCTTATCTAATTAAAATATGATTAAGACTCTCTCTCTCTCTCTCTCTCTCTCTCTCTCTCTCTCTCTCTCTCTCTCTCTCTCTCTCTCTCTCTCTCTCTCTCTCTCTCTCTCTCTCTCTCTCTCTCTCGCTCGCTCTCGCTCCCTCTCTCCCTCTCTCCCTCTCTCTCTCCATACAAAGGAAGTCTCCATGGTGATGCAAATGGAAAATAGACGCGAAGACAACGAAAGAGAGAGGAATTAATCATTGTAGTGGTGTGTGTGTGTGTGTGTGTGTGTGTGTGTGTGTGTGTGTGTGTGTGTGTGTGTGTGTGTGTGTGTGTGTGTGTGTGTGCGTGTGTGTGTGTGTGTGTGTGTGTGTGTGTGTGTGTGTGAGAAAGAGAGAGTTGCGTGGGACTGGTCTCTTTAAGGCGCAAAGTAAGACCAACAGAAGACAGATGGGAGAGTGGCGAGGCTGAGGAGGAGAGAGAAGGGTGAAGATGAGCGGAAAATTCAGGTTTTCTTGAGGAAATTAGGCTTCTGTTGCGAGATGGCGCTATGGGGAGGGAAAGGAAAAAAGAAGGGTAGGGAGGAGGGAAAGGATGAGGGGAAGGGAGGAGAGGAGGGGATGAGGGAAGGGGAGGAGGGGTAAAGGAGGGAATCCCATCTGGCTATGAGAGCTGATAGTGATGGTGGTGGTAAAAATGAGTCTGATTGAAGTGACGGATTAGTTTAGGTGAAGGAAAGTGGAGGTGAAAGAGGGAGAGGAGTAGGTGCCCATAAAAAGAGAGGAGAGCAGGGAAATGAATAGTAGCAGGAGGAGGAGGAGGAGGAGGAGGAGGAGGAGGAGGAGGAGGAGGAGGAGAGGAGGAGGAGGAGGAGGAGGAGGAGGAGGAGGGATTCATATTTATAATAATCAATAAAAACAGCAATAGTAACAAAAAATGCCAAATGAATTAAAAAAAAAGAAACATAAGAAGAGAAGATTTATCAAGAACATTAAAGTTAAGACCAAATGCAGAACACCTTAAGAACACGTACTAAAGAAGACCAAGAGCCCGTAAGATACACTGATAAGGAGGGGAACCGAAGAATAATGAAAACATGGTAAAGATGGGATAAGGGAGACAAGGAAAGAGTGTAAGAGATAAGGGAAAGGATGAAGTAATAAGACTAGTTCATTGCATTGCACAAGAGAGAGAGAGAGAGAGAGAGAGAGAGAGAGAGAGAGAGAGAGAGAGAGAGAGAGAGAGAGAGAGAGAGAGAGAGAGAGTGTGTACAGACCGTGTTAAAGG
>JAXIVD010002332.1:0-5000 GCA_036785275.1 Cancer borealis | reverse complement strand
TCTTCAACTTCCTTCTTCCTTTTCTTTCCTCCTTTTCTTATATTCCTCTAAGTTCCTCCTCCTCTTCCTCCTCCTCTTCCTCCACCTCTTCCTCTTCCTCTCCTCCTCCTCCTCCTCCTCCTCCTCCTCCTCCTCCTCCTCCTCCTCCTCCTTCTCCTTCTCCCTCCTCCTCCTCCTCCTCCTCCTCCTCCTCCTCCTCCTCCTCCTCCTCCTCCTCCTCCTCCTCCTCCTCCTTCTCCTCCTCCTCCTCCTCCTCCTCCTCCGTCGGGGTGGTGCAGCTGCAAGTGGGGAATCAGAGGCAGCAGCAGAGGAGGCAAGGACGAGGTGTTCTCTTTAACTGATATAGCTTGTGAAAAATGCACTCGAGAGCGACTCCACCCACCGAACTCACCCGCTCTCCATCTTCCTTGCACCCACGAACCTCACTCCCGCCTGAGCCGACCACGAGGGAATGTAAGCAGCAGCCACTAGGACCACACAGCCTCCTCCTTGTGGGGTGAAATTTGCATGTAGTATTGGAGAAGTGCGAGGAGCTATCGAGGAGGCGGGAGAGACGAGGAGGCGGGCTGTGAGGCGGTGAGGCAGTCTTGGTGAGCGGAAAGTCAGGCATGAAAGTGAGGAAGTAAAGTTGAGTACTCGGCGAGGCGAGCTTGTCTAAGAGGCTTTGAAGTGGAAGGAATCTGCCATCCCTTTGACTGTTTGTTCCTCCGCTAGGTTCCCGGTAACGCAAACTTCCCCGCGGACAGTCTGAGAAATACTCGTGTACGCAGACACAAAGACATGAAAGAACAATGGCAAAACATGTATGATGTTAGCACAGTATATGTTTTTTTCTCATTATTTACTTTTTTTTTTTTTTTTTTTTTACATTCGCGTCCAGAGCTAATGGCCTCGCTGGTTCGTGAATTGTGTGCATTATCTTGATGGCGTGATTCTGTTTCCTGGAATCTGCGCTATTATCGCTCACAGATTTCTGCATCGCGTTTAAGCTGTCATTTTGCATTTTTCTTCGTCTTAATCACTTGCGGGTTTCATTTTTTCATTTTTTTCCACATCACAGCGACAAGCTAATTCGCTGAACCGCTGGAGAGAAAAAAATGACAATCACTCAACCTCCGATGTCCAGACCATGGGAAAAAAAAAAACCTACACTCTTTCGTGTTAGCCATTTTGACACGACGGGCGATGGGAATTGACAAATCCTCAACTGTCCTGCCCAACACCGGTAACATTTTCCTTTTTTTTCCTGTCCAGGTGATGGGTTTAGGTCTGTGTAAAGAAAAGACGTCATGTTTGTCAGCAAATGTGTCCATCAATCACACCTGACCGCATGACCCAGATAAATGGAGTCAATCTGTTAATTTCCTCGTGCCTCTGACCCATCCCTAAACCATGACCTTGAGATTCAATGACTTCAAACACAAACCTCGCCCGTCCTCTCACCCAATTTATTTAACGGACTAAATTCAAGGACAAGTCTCACCCACTCTTCCTTTCCGATTCCTGTGATGACCGTTGACTGTCTCGTCCACTTTACCACGGCAACAAAGACACAAATAGACTTGGTGATGCTTTGACATTCATTGGACAGGTGTAGAAGGGTACAGATAGGTACGAAACATCTGTATTGACCTAACAATTCTTGATCATTCACTGGACAGGTGTTGGTGGGAATAAACAGGAACAGAAAATCTTCACCTTAACACTAAATCACAAATGGACAGACTATTGATTCCTTGTGATTCTTTAGCATAAAAGTATAGGTAGCCATACAAAGTCAACACCCTCATCCCCACTTCCTCGCCATTACTCGAGTCTTCGTGTCCTCCTCGTTTCCTCCGCCGCCAGTTCATCACTCAAAGACCTTACGTAAAACTCAACGAAAACCAAAGAAAAGAGGATAAAAATATCCCCGGCTGTGTCATTTCTAAGGAGCAGTAACAAAAAGTGGAAAGAAAACTCAACGTGATCTTTTTATCGAAGTCAGATGCTGTGATACTCGCCTCCACATCCCTGCAAGCCCCCGTTTTTTCATCCTTTCAATATAAAGAGAGGCTGACTGGAATAAAAGAAAGAAAAAACGAGAAAGGAAAAAAGAAAAAAAGGACACACAAAAGCTCAACGATCCCACTCCTAGAAATTAAAAAGTCAAAACTCACATTTCTGAAAATAGATTAAGAAAAATCGACAATTTCTTCATCATCCACAGGTGAAAAAATCCGATTATGGTAATTAGGAATATAAGAGACGGATGAATGTGTACATATGTGCGTTCATCTACGTATGTCTGGTGGGTACACACTACACAGCCACCTTTACCGAAGCAATAAAAAAGCAATAAAATAAAAAATCAAACCTGAGATACTCGAAAACCAGGTATACATAAGAACGAATCACCTTCCTTATACAAGTCCTTCCCAGGAGGAGTCATTAGCCCGCCGCGCCCCCAGAAGCCTCGAGTGAATACATGAATACGCAATACATGTTGATGGAGCCATAGTTACATTACCCAAGCAGCAGAGGACTCCAAGGAAATGTGTTTTATTACCCATTCGAGTAAATTACGATGAATCAACAACAAAATTCTTTCCCCACCACTCCGTATTTATTGATAGCCTTAATCTTGCACTAATTTGTGAGGGAAAGTAATTTAAGTATAAATGATGCAGGTACGAGGCTAACGACCTGTTTTTTTTCACTTTCTATTAATGGAATGATTAGAGTGTGATCTGGCGGCACTCCGGGATCTAGTATCTGGTTTATATTGCATGCAGGGCGATTCACGGAGAGAAATATACGAATACACAATTTTCAAAGTATATACACTGACCACGATAACTACATACAAACTAATACCGGAAGAGAATGGAAATATAAGAGAAAATTTTCCAAACGTATTAATTGAGCAGAAAAATGGTATAGAAACTCATTCCAGGACAAATTGAAAAACAAAACAAACAAAAATAGAAATAGCCATGCAAATTTTGGCAAGTAGAAAACAACATTGAGCTGAACTAATTACGTACAAATCCATTCCCCAAAAAAATATTGAAAAAAGGACGATGGAAAGAGATTCGTAAAGGTATTAATTGTATAGAAAAGAGTTACAACTAAATCTTGAGTTCCTCCTGATGGGGTGGGCGAAGGGGAGACACTGTCCTAAATCCTTCCTATCATGGAGGTAAGCCTTCTTCCACTCTATCCTTCACCTACTCTAGCTTACGTCTTCCTTCCACTCCATGTCTATCTACTCCACTAATCCCTACACTGTAACGTACTCTCTATCTTCCACTTGTATATTATCCTTACAACATCTCTCTCTCTCTCTCTCTCTCTCTCTCTCTCTCTCTCTCTCTCTCTCTCTCTCTCTCTCTCTCTCTCTCTCTCTCTCTCTCTCTCTCTCTCTCTCTCTCTCTCTCTCTCTCTCAATATTCTTTTCAGTCCATTCCACTCACATTCATAACTTTGGCGCTTCACTTCCATTAATTTCACTCTCATTTCCAATCTCACTGACTCATCTATCGGCTTACTCACTCACTCACACTCACTGGCTTACTCATTCGCTCACTCACTCGCTCACTCGTTGACTTCGCTCACTCGCTCTAACTAACTCTCAACAGCAAAGCATTCTAATCATACTGCTCTTCCTCTAAGCCCTAACTCACTTTTACACAATTTCACTGCACCACATTTATTTTCCCCCCACTTCCTCCTCTACCACTACCACCACCACCACCACCACTACCACCACCACTTCCGCCACTACCACCACCACCACCACTACCAGTCCTCGCCCGCCACAGGAAACACCAACAAACACAAATCATGGTGGAAATTAGCCAACTTTTGACAACCTTGCAATAACCTAAATCGCCAGACTCACCAATCCTACGCTACTTCTTTCCGGCACAATAATATAAGCGAGAACTGGTATGACAAGGGGCGTGAGGGCGGAAGGATGGGTGGGTGGGGTTGGGGGGTTGGGGGTGTTTCAGGGTTGATTTGCATATAATAAAAATTCTCTGTGTCAATAAGCACTCTAGGATTTCCGTCACAAGCACTTCAGGGGAGCAGCCGCGTGGCATTGATAGAAACCTCGATGTTCAACACAGAAAGACCCTCATACATATTCCCGCAGCGGTCTTATAATCATCATAGCTCACACACACACACACACACACACACACACACACACACACACACACACACACACACACACACACACACACACACACACACATACATATTACGACTAGTATACTGAGACCGATGTGTGTGTGTGTGTGTGTGTGTGTGTGTGTGTGTGTGTGTGTGTGTGTGTGTGTGTGTGTGAGTTACAACACAGGTTCTATGATGCAATTCAATTCCATTCAGCGGCTCAGCTAACAGATTGAAGGCATTTCGGTGGTAGATCCGCCTAAATTACCTAGAGAAATTTACCTTTAGATGACCTGATATATGGAACTCTCTCTCTCTCTCTCTCTCTCTCTCTCTTCTCTCTCTCTCTCTCTCTCTCTCTCTCTCTCTCTCTCTCTCTCTCTTCTCTCTCTCTCTCTCTCTGATAAAGGCTTAGAGATTCACGCTGTGTATTGTTGGAATGTTAATGAACGTTCGAGATAATAATGGTAATGATGCAGACTTCAATGGCAATGATAATGATAACAACACGCGCTAGTGGTAGAAATTAAGATGGTAATGATGATGGCAATGATGGTGCTGGTGATAATGATGGTGATGATGTTGATGATGGTGGTGATGATGGTGAAGATGATGGCAAGGGAAGCATAAATAAACGCTGATGTAAAGAGACAATAACAACAATAATAATAATGTAATACTAATAATCATAAGAATAATAACAAAACAAAAATTATAAGATACAAGGAAAGAAAGAAAAATATAAAGCAGTGTAAAAAAAATTGATGAAGCAATAAAAAGAAATTTCCAGGGAATAAAACGTGATGACAGATAAAAAACATTAAAAAAAATGAAAAAAGATT
>JAXIVD010002331.1:58376-62588 GCA_036785275.1 Cancer borealis | reverse complement strand
GTGTGGGCGCTGTGGGCGGAGAACGTAGCTGTAATAAGAGTGACAAGCGAGACGGACGATAAATCTCGATATCATATTACAGACACACCCACACCCACCCACACACACACACACACACACACACACACACACACACACACACACACACACACACACACACACACACACGCACGCACGCACACACACACACACACACACACACACACACACACACACACACACACACACACACACACACACACACACACACACACACACAAGAAAAACACAATTTACACCTATCAGCTCGTATTTCCCAGACTCGGCAGCTGGACCCTTGATCTGAATACTACATTTGAGCAATCTATTGTAGCCACCACCCTTTCCAGCCTCCTTCAATGCTCTCTCCACCCTGTCACTCCTCTCTACCTCTCTACTACGTATCTCTGTCCCCTTAAACTTCCTAACAAACCTCATTTCTCTCTGGCTCTTCTTAACTTCAACTCTTTTCCTACCTCATTCACTATCTCTTTATCTTCCTCCGGCACTAAACTCTCTACCATCCTCCTCCAGCTTCCTTTAATCTCCCTAACACCCTCCCTCACTCCTCTTCTCCCCAACTGATCCCCCCTACCCTTGACCTATGCAGAGGGTAGGAGGGCGGTGGGAAGAAGGGGGAGAAGAGCCAACGCGCCCCCGAATCAATCTTTCCGCCCACTCTCTTACTCTTTTCAAATCTACAGGCTATATTTAGAACAGTGAGGGCCAAAAAATAATCCAGGAGTTGCATGCAGGTGCAGGATTTCTGGCTTCGTTGGTAAACACTGAATAATTCCTTTAGTTACAGAGGGTTAGGTTGTGGTGGAGGGGTTGGGGGGACCAAGGAGGGTGAGTAAAGGCGTGCAGAGTGAGGATTAGGAGGCCAGGAAGGTGCATGAGGGGGCAAAGAAAAAGAAAAGGAAAAAAAAGAAAAAGAAAGGAAATGTTAGGAGAGAGAGAAGAAATTGAGGAAAAGGAAGAAGTAATGAGAGAGATAGTGAAGGTCAAAGAGGGATAAAACGGGAAGGAGCAAAAGAAGGAAGGAAGAAAGATAATTGAAGAAGAAAATACTAGAATACTCATAAGGGAGTGACGGACAGAAATGAGGAAGGGGAAGAAGTGTGAAAGAAAAAAACAGGTAAGAGGAAATAAGGAAAGGAAGGAAGGAAGGAAGGAAGAGCCAGTATGGTGCTTTCTAGATATTTCCATTATAACATCAAAATCATTTTCTCATTTTTCTACCTCCACTAACCCTCTTCCTTTTTTCCTCTTTTCTCTTTTATTGCTCCCTTCACTCTTACCTAACTATCATTCATTCTTTTCCATCCTTTCTCCTCCTCCTCGCCGGCTTTCGAGTGGCTCCGCAAGAACCTTCCCGTAATGAGGAGCTGTGCACATTTTGCTGCCGCCTTGTTTACCTCACAAACTGGTCCCCTTTACCAGACGACTGACTAAAAGCGTTAAAAAATAGATGTCATCGACCAGGTAGTAAATAACACATGACCTTCCAGCCTCAGTATAACACAAGGGAATAGTTCAGTCTTCTCCCTGATGGCAAGATCTTCTCTTAACATAACACTAAAAGCTCAATAATGTCTTCCTACAGCATACACAATACAGTATTATGAAAAAAGAAAATAAATAAGAATTGTCCCAGTACTGCAGACTGTATAAGATCTACCTTCAAGATGGCCACACAAAGAAGTATCCTTATAAGTCCCAGCAACTTCTGTATAAACTTCTGTAATATTGTCCTTTAAATTTTCAAAGTGGAGCAATCTGAACCTATGATCCCTTTGCAGATATAAATCTTACATGCATCATTATTATTTCTTTGTCCACTTCTTTTACTAATGCATTGGTAAACAAATCTTCATTTTTGTTGCTGATCTGCACTGAATCACACTAGCAGGCAGCACCAAGCACACAGGGAGCAGGGAAAGAAGCAAAGAAGGTAGGTGGGGGCAGCTACCAATGGGGAGAGCTAGTAACGCAAAAATTCATGATTATTTGTTGAATGTATCAGGCAAATACTAAAGACAACAATAAAGGATATCTGGAAGATCCCCTACTTAACCTCTCTGATGTATTACACTAATGTTACCTTTCTATTACACGCTCAGTGGTAAAAGTAAGATGTATCTAAAGTGCTACTATTGATATAATTAATATTCACTTAATTCTGCGTGTATTGCTCTCATCAAGGAACAGTAATAGTAGCAGGTGAACATTCGACAGGTATACCAGTCACAGGTAGCAATGGGTTCATGTATAAAAGAAAAAAGAAATACTGTATCATTAAAAAATGCAGGTTTTGTAGGATTTTGCTTCAGCTGTTACGTAGTCAGCTCTTGCGTCTGGGTTAGGGATCAGGGCCAAGGCAATGAAGCAGGCATATATCTTGATGTAGTGTGGCAGGGAGGCAGGGAAGCAGTGAGACAGTGTCCCTAGTGTAGCGTAGTGCCTCGCGCGTGGGTTGGGTGAAGCGCCCCGCCTAAAGCCGCGGCCATCAGCCCCTGACCCCGGACCCGCCTGGACGAGGAAGCCAGCTAACCACGCAATTAAGACAGTGATCTGCAGGCAATTTAGGGTGGAAGTTATCATCCAGCACTCCGTCCGCTAATTACCCAATCACTTGATTGTTGGGTTACTGTTACTAAACCCAAATAGGGAGTGATGTTTATAAGCCCATTCCCAACTCATGACTTCCAACCGTACCTTCCCTTCCTCCCCTCCCTCGGGAAGTAAACGCACTGGACATGAAAATTGACGAGGGAGGGAGACATAATTTAGTAACCTCACACAACTCTCGGAGGCAATGAGATCCAAGGGTCAAAGACCTGTGACCGGTGCCTGCTGCTACCTGGTGGGGAGGGAACCAACTGGGAGACATGGAGAGGTTACCAAGGGGCCTCAGGAGACGATCGGGTGGAAATGGAGAGACAGAAAGCGAGAAATATGAAAATATATATACTACGGACTCCAGCAAGTCCTGACGTTTCCAATTTCTATATGTGGAGTGTGTGTTTGTGTGGTGTGTGTGTATGTGTGTGTGTGTGTGTGTGTGTGTGTGTGTGTGTGTGTGTGTGTGTGTGTGTGTGTGTGTGTGTGTGTGTGTGTGTGTGTGTGTGTGTGTGTGTGTGTGAGTGTGCGTGTGTCTGTGTGTGTGTGTGTGTGTGTGTGTGTGTGTGTGTGTGTGTGTGTGTGTGTGTGTGTGTGTGTGTGTGTGTGTGTGTGTGTGTGTGTGTGTGTGGGTGTGTGTGTGTGTGTGTGGGTGTGTGTGTGTGTGTGTGTCTGTGTGTGTGTGTGTGTGTGTGTGTGTGTGTGTGTGTGTGTGTGTGTGTGTGTGTGTGCGTGTGCGTGTGTTATTTGAGTCTCCAGAGATATAGAGACAGTAGATGAAGACCATAGTTCGGCATCTTTGTAACTTTTTGTTCTGTGAAGAACACTCGAACAACAAACAAGGACAAAATAGTTCAACAACAACGTAACACAACACAACACAACAACCAATCAAAACACAGTGTAACAACAGCATAACACAGACAACATCAACAGTGACCCACAAAGAAAAACTAACAACGGAAGTAAATGTAAGTGTTGGCAGAGGATGAGAGAGAATTACATGACATTACATAGAAATCCAGTCAGTTCACACACTCTCTAGGGTCCAAATTAGGTGGTCTGTCCTTAACCTAAAGTATAAATATAAAGAGAGAGAGAGAGAGAGAGAGAGAGAGAGAGAGAGAGAGAGAGAGAGAGAGAGAGAGAGAGAGAGAGAGAGAGAGAGAGAGAGAGAGAGAGAGAGAGAGAGAGAGAGAGAGAGAGAGAGAGAGAGAGATATTGCGTAGTTTCCCCTTAGAGGTCACCTGAATATTACCGAACAGGGAAGGCAACTTTAAGCTCACACACTGCTCAAACACTGCCTCTATTTCCGTCCCCAACGCCCTCCAGTCCTACCCACAACCTCTTCCTCATCCCTACCCAATTACCCTCAAGCACTTTCTTTGTTGCCCTACACCTCCGCGCCTTACCCATTAAAACTCCTCTAGATTCCCCTTGTTATCCTTCACACTAAAACACCCATTCTTGTGGACCTTACCCAACATCCTAACACTTTACCTTGCTCGCCCACATCCTACATCCTGAACCTTATCCACCACGCCCTCACGCCCTCCTCCTCCTCCTTCCTTT
>JAXIVD010002331.1:43376-55876 GCA_036785275.1 Cancer borealis | reverse complement strand
GAGAGAGAGAGAGAGAGAGAGAGAGAGAGAGAGAGAGAGAGAGAGAGAGAGAGAGAGAGAGAGAGAGTGTGTGTGTGTGTGTGTCAAAGATATACATTAGGAGTCAATGGGTAAAGTTGAATGAGTGTGTACGGTGATGCAGATGTCACCTTCAGATAAGGGTCAGTATTGAGAGGATGTTGGCGGAGTTTGGCTATTCTAATCAAGTGCTTTAAAGGCTTTTATTTCCTTCACAGACTTAAGTGTTCTGCATTGCAAGGGATCAAGTGTAAGGAGGAAGAAATGAGTTCCAGTCTGGTATGTAGCGAAGAAAATGATCCTTCACAAAATATCGTCCAATAGATGATAATAAAATAAAGTTAATATGAACATCTGATCCTCTATTAGTGGATCTGTGGCCTACGTGTTCAAGGCTCGCAAGCAGCAAGTCAGGAAAGGATTATGAAGACACCTGAGTCAAGGAAATTTACGTATAAATCCTTGACTAAACAAAATAATGAAAGTTTGGCCCTCTAACGTAGCAGCTCTGTTAGGCTAGGGTTTCTAAACGCACAATCACCACGTTGGAGAAAGATTTATAGTATTTCCTCGAAGTAAAGTGGAAGAGGAAGGAGGAGGAGGAGAAGAAAGAGGAGGAGGAGGAGGAGAAGAAAGAGGAGGAGGAGAAGAAAGAGGAGGAGGAGGAGGAGGAGGAAGAGGAGGAGGAGGAGGAGGAGGAGGAGGAGGAGGAGGAGGAGGAGGAGGAGGAGGAGGAGGAGGAGGAGGAGGATCGTTTCTCCTCCAACCTTGATATGTTTGGCTTGGGAACCACACACCCACACTAACATGATATATGGCTGATGATGACGATGATGCTAACGAATATGCAATACTGATGAGAGATGATAATGACGACTACCTGGCACTACTAGATGAAGGAGTGTCATGTCCACAGCAGCATCTCAGACATTATGTTCAAGGTGTGAAAAAAGAAAACAAAACATTACAACCTTGCTCTCCTCCTCCAGGTGTAGTGACAAAAGGCAGGATGATGTGCCATCCTGCAAGTGATACCACGTGCAAGGTGGTAACAGGAGGCCTCGCACGCTGCATCATCTCCTTCAGTCAAGGAGGATGCCGAGCGTGACTGCCAGGCCCCGCGAGTGTCGGGTAGCGGCTTCGGTATGTTAAGAGAGCAGAGAGGCGTCCAGCCATGCAGGGCACCGTAAGGAGCGGAGATAAATCCTACTACTCCCTACCCCTTATCGAAGCAAAGGTGACCCTGCAGCCTGCGACGACACAGCTGTCCTGCGCCGCTTCACCTGAGGTCCCGCACCGCTCCTTTATCAATGGACGCGAGGATGTTATGGCGCAATACATAGTGGTCACTCGCAGGGTCATCTAAGTCTAAAGTTATGTATGCTTGTATATGTATCTATCACACTATTTTCGCTGATAAAACTCCACGAGTCAATGATTCTAGTTCGAAGACAATATTTACGTGTATCTTTTCTGCCTCTTATTTCCAAGAGCTTACAACAATGGCCTCTTGATCTGCTCTTCACATGTGTTATATAATCATCTATCTCGTTTGCCTCTTTCATGTTGCGCACTTGTATGTCATTATCATGTTAACTCTTTTTATCTCTTCCAGTGTTGTAAGATCTAACTTCCTGAGTGTGTGTGTGTGTGTGTGTGTGTGTGTGTGTGTGTGTGTGTGTGTGTGTGTGTGTGTGTGTGTGTGTGTGTGTGTGTGTGTGTGTGTCTGTGTGTGTGTATACAAAAACTTACCAAATCTATATGAAAAAATAACTGAAAAAACATAACGCGGAAGCTTCACCATGCAGAGAACAAGGAAAAAAAACAGAGGGATGAAAAAAAAAAGACACGATTGCCATCAAACTTAATTACGACAACGACAAATCGCATTACAAAACTTCACTCTTTCACAAACACTCACCAAAAAATATAAAGAAAACGGAAACCACCACATAACATCTACACGAACAAATTTACGTAATATGAAAAATAAGCAAATAATATAAGACCAGGAAGCAAACTTTAATTAATCCAATCTCGACTTTTCCTAATTTTCTTCCGTCAGTTTCTTTTCTTTCAAGCCAGGTAATAATATCGATTGAAGGATCCGAGCGCTTCACGATATGCCTGTGGGATGGACGGACGGACGGACGGACAGACGGACAGACGGACAGACGGATGGACAGACGGACAGACTGACGGACGGACGGACAGGGATTATGGCCGTCGATCTATTGTTGAGTTTTTGTGGCGACGGGACGTAACTGTGAGAAACTGATATAGGAGAGAAGAGAAGAGGAGAGAAAAAGAAGAGAGGGGAGGAGAGGAAAGAAAAGAAGAGAGGGGAGTAGAGAATGACAAAAGCTTCGTTACACTGGCGTTGCAGATGGCAACAGAGGCAGGTGACATAATAGTATAACGAGCTGACCTGCCTTACAATTATGATAACTATATAGAACGATCCTATTGTATGATATATAATAATCCCGTCATCCCTTTACTTCCACCTCACTGTCAACTGGAAAAGTAATAGCAACATACTGTCGAGATGTACAAGTATGGAGAATATAGAGCGACAAGAAAAGTTTATGCAACACAAAGGAATGAACACTCATAGGGAGGAGGGCGAAAAACAAGAACAAGAAGAAAATTATTGCGATGATGAAAAAAAAATCATGATAATAAGAATGAGAATGAAAACAAGAGTAAGAATAAGAGGTGGTGGTATCAGTGGCGGGAATGACAGCCAGGAAAGGTGATGCTGCCCTGCTGTCTGCACCTGCCCCCATCAGATAAGCTCCTACCTTCGCTGAATTCCTTTGTCGGACATTTTATTTTATGTACACAAAGGAGATGCAGGTTAAGGGCAGTAAAACTCGTAAAAATGACTACAGAATAAGGGAAGAATATCAAAACGCCGATACATGCAGAGTTGTTGGTTTCACGCTTGAGCTGTTCAACGTCAACAACAATCGTGGGTAACTGTGATCTACTCTCCATCAACCTCAGCCCAGCACTGTTAAAGGGAACAAATGGGTCCTGCTAGAGATGCTGCATAACTCCCTATTCTAGCATCACAAACAGGCCGGCACGAAACTTCCAAGAAAGAGGAAGCAATTGTTTAGCCAGCTTTCGTTTGGCAACACGAGATAAGAAGAGGTAAATAGAATGGTTGAAATATACAACATTCAATTAAAAATGTTAAATAATGTTTTTTTTTCTATCCAGCAATTAGATCTTTGGCCTCGGTTAGTCTAAGCGCTGCACTGCCTACACATATTTGTGTTCTTTTGTATAGGTTGGCTGACCAATGGCTGGTTACAAAGGGAAACCTAAGGAAGGGAAAACTGTCGCAAGTCGGAGGGGTACAGTCGTGTTTGAGCTCCGAGGAAAGACATCTCTACTGTAAAGATCTTACGCGTAATCATTTTTTTCTTATATAATCGAGTTACATAAAGAACATTCAGTAATTCAAGCCAAGGTTTGCCACTGAATGTGATATTTGAATAATCTTTGGTTGCATGATTGTTCACAAGAAGGTATATGGATTTTTTTTTCGTAAATTCCCTGAACCAGAAAAAAATTATAAACTTAAACCATTATTTCTTGTCTTGCCACTACCATTTCTGATTTTGTAAGGTCACTCTGGGGAAAAATATTTGCAGGAATTGTGGGTAAACACATTCATATATTTTGCTTAATTATATACTTTACAGCAGTAACTCAACACCTAATCCACGATGACAGGTTAATCCTACCATTCTTATATTATAACAAATAGAAACGCCAATGACACGCAGCAGTACAGCCGCTGCACCAACCAGCGGCAGAGTCACATGAGTTACTATATATGTTGGCTGGGTTAACCTCTCTAGATATAAAGGTGATTAAATAATCCCCCTGAACTACATAGGTAATTATAGACCATATAATTCTGCTAGAGTTAACGAGAGAGTGTTACCCCTCTTAGCAAGATGCTGCCGTGAGCCAAGATCAAACTCTCAACCTTTAGGCCACGAACCGAGCACTGTACCACAGAGCCACCCGGCCACCTTTCTAAATATTCGATCTCTACGATTTCTGCCCAACACAGGTTCCGAAGCCAAGAAGAGGCGGGCTACAGTCATAACATGTGTAACTTATCCTATATCACCTGAGTTCCTGAGGTGTCATTAGCCTTGACTCCGACACACGCACCACCTAGTAAGTACACCGCTACAGGGCAACGAACTTCAAAGTTAGGAAATAGCACGTGTCAGTGTGCCTTGAGTGCGATAAGGAGTCACCTTGGATGACGCACTATGATGTTTCTCCAATTCATCAGAAAGACGGTAAAGGTGAGTGACCTGGAGGGCGGATCCTTAGCTTCCCAGGTAAGTACGCGGTGGGCGTGCGGGGCTGGCCATTCATTGAGACGGAGCACAGTAATCTTCTCACCTGCAGAGTGACGCTATGGCCGATGCTATTGTACGGCCTTACAGGTGAGTCGAGAGTGCAAGTGCAAAGTTTTGGAATATTTGATAGATGATCTTGTCAAGGTAGAAAATTTCTAACCATGTATTTTCATGATGATGATGATGATGATGATGATGATGATGATGATGATGATGATGATGAAAGTAACAACAATAATAGTAATAGTAATAATAATAATAATAATAATAATAATAATAATAATAATAATAATAATAATAATAATAATAATAATAATAATAGAAATATTGATAAGAATGAAGCACCAGCATCCCAAAATGTCCATGTAAGTTAAGATGATAAAGAGAAAAAAAAAGTTACGTGCCCTAAACATCATTACAATAACTATTAATAAACACGCAAAAATAAAAGCATTTCCAATAACCATCAATACTCCTTATTTCTATTTTATTTTATCACAAAACATCGCAATAAATCTGATGTAACACTTCCCTACGTTCCTCTGACACACCCACACCCAGCCCACAGACCTCTCTACGTCGTAATAGTGTTATTGGTTTCCATCCCTCCCTTTCAGCCGCCCCTTCCAGTAAACAAGATCTACGGGCGATGCTCTAGCTAAGGTAACGTTGATAGTGAGTGCCAAGTAATTTTTTCCCATTTCCTCTCTAGGTGTTTTTGTCTCCAATATCCAAGATTAGTTACCTTTATCAGTCCTCTTTTGCTCCTGTTATTACTATTTTTTCTTCGTCAGATTCTCAATATATTTTTTTTTCATATATTTTTTTTTATTAACGATGTAATAAACAATGACAAAAGCAAATCAGGCGCCTCTGTGACGTCAGCGAAAGAGACAAGCTTAAATAACGTCAAGTAACCGCATTTCCTTCTTCCTCGGACGCCCCCCCCTTACCCCCAACACACGCAAAAGAAAAAAACTAAAAAATAAAAAAAAAATGTGTGGTGGTATAGACTCGTCATGTCCACGGCACCACGTGAGGACATGGCGCAACACGGACGAAAATACATGAATTTACTTTTTTTTTCTTGATGGATACTTGAGCTCGACAGCCTATCAACACACCCACCCACACCTACAGACACCAGACTGCGGGTCACCTCTGCGGCCAAGGACAGTATCATGTTCAGTAACCACACCACACGGAATTGCTTGCAGTAATAGATATATATGAAAACATGAAAATAACAATGCTATCTAACAATACCTGTCCACCAAGATGAAAACATTTTACTCTTCAAAACTAACTATACTTTTGACTAGCTTTATCTTTTTTACCGGTGAAACAATATGCTGCAACTTGTTTATTCTATATGTTCCAACCTGTAAGGCCAGTTCACATTGATATAATAATAATAACACAAACACTGTCAAGTCAACTTAGCAAACAAACAAGTTAAAAGGTACAACGTCAAGTACCTATCACATCATATCAAAGTATCATAAAACAGCTCACAATTCCACTTACAACATTACCGACGCCAGCTGTACTCAGGTAGTCTTGAACACTAAGTCTTTGATTGATATGTATGGTTCCAGGACAGTGACACTGACTCACACATTGAATGATATTTGATCAATGTTTCAACTTAAGCTCGCGCTCCTTTCCTTCTACCTTCACTCTGCTCTCTCCCCGTAACTCTTATAAAAAAAATCTACAAAACATACTTTTATATAGTTTCACGCGAGTCACTTAGACAACATCCTATTTCTATAATATTTCCTATAAATATAGATATGTAGTAAATACAAAAATAAATTTGTTACATGAACATAAACAATAAAAGGAAAACCTGGGCAAAAAAATATAGGAACACAATCCTCGTAGACAGTAACAGAAAACGAAAATAAAAACTATAGAATCTAAAATCCTAATACGACGCTGGAATCGTATAACCATCAATAAGAAACAACGATATTTTCCTATTAATTTTTTTTCAATCTCTCTTTTTGCGCTGCGTGACGTACAATCGGATATCATTAGCCTCCTTCATACCTCGGCCAGGGAGTCCACGTGGCAGGAGTAACCGTGACATGCTTGGTGCGAGGCAGAGGAAGGTGAGGAGACCGACAACACTATCACGGTGCAGGAAGGTGTGTTGTTTGAGCACCTGGGACATCAATACTCTCCCACAAGGCTGTCACTCGATCAGCACGACATCCTGAATCAACACATCGCCATGTTGACTGAGAGGATCAAGCAGTGATTTGATGATGCTGCTGAATTCTTCTCGATGGTGCTGATCGCCCTCACTCGCTTAAATAAATGTTGTGGAGTTCAGATATTGACGTAGTAGACGTTCTGGGAAACTGGCTCGTTACTAATATGATGATGATGATGATGATGATGATGATGATGATGATGATGATGATGATGATGATGATGATGATGATGATGATGAAAAATATATAAATCATAATAATAAGAATGATAACAATACTACTACTACTACTACTACTACTACAACAACAACAACAACTACTACTACTACTACTACTACTACTACTACTACTACTACTACCACTACTACTACCAATAATAATAATAATAATAATAATAATAATAATAATAATAATAATAATAATAATAATAATAATAATAACAATAATATTAACAATAATAATAAATGACACCAATATAATCAAACTGACAGTTGCCACATCAACCTATATAAAGCCTAAACTCGAAAAAAACATCAGGTCAAAAAGGATAGCCATGATTTTTTACTCGAGTAGACACCAGTCACTGTCTACTGGCAGAGAAAACAGCCATCCTAGCTCAGTGACGTGCTGACTGTCCCTTCCCTTTCCCCTTATCCCACCTCCCCTCCCACATACTTTCTCCCACTCCTTTCAAGCTGTTTTTCCATCACCTCATTCACTCTTCCTTCCATTCATGCTTTCTTCTCCTCCTCCTCCTCCCCCCTCCTCCTCCTCCTTATTCTCCTCCCCCTTCCTCTCCCTCCCAGCCACTAAAACCTCCCTCTTAACTTATGAAGCCTGGGTATTGGCGTCATCATTTGTGTGGTGCAGGCAGCCTCGTGCGTCCGTGCGATAAAGGAAGGAGATGTAGCTACAATTCCATTCTCATTCCCTCATCTCAAGAAAATTGTCACTCACAAAGTCTTAAAACTGTTCCCTGCGTCTGTAAGGATTCTAGTACAACTACATCTACGATTATAGGCATGCGTGTCTCGGTTGCATGTGTTTTAAATGGCGATGTCTGTCTCTTTGTTTGCTTGTTTCCCTTGAGTCTTTACTGATAAAGTAGCTCCGTGAAAGAAATGAGGTTAATATAATCATTATTTCGTTACTTTTGTATTTGTCATCTAATATATTTATGTTCCAAAACGAGATCACTCCTCTTTTGTTTTACGTAATCATTAAATGGTGAGAGCAGCGTGAGACTCAGCAGGGAGGGTCGCCGTTCACCGCCTCACACCAGCGGTGGACGCCGTCTCCTGCGTTACGTACCTGAGTTCAATAACGTTATGTTTCTTGTCTGTAATTCGTATAACACACACATGACCAATCACACTCATCAAATCACCGAGGTCTTGGTAACCCCCTCGGGAGGTTACTTCATCCCAACCGGCGCGACCTCGCAGTATTTTCCGGACACTGAAGTCTGAGCGCATCATTATTTCCATGCTACATATATTATTCTAATTGAACATTTATTTATAGGATACTTAAATATAGCCAAGAAATATCGTTTATTATGAATGCACATAGACAAAGAAGTTGGCAAAAGGAAACTCGAAGCCACCATTGCAACAGTTATATGGGTCGGTGACCTGGCGGGCACTTCCGCCACACCGATAACGTGTGAGTGTTCAGGGCACCTCCTAGAAATATCTGCAAACTTTTTATCCTATATCATTCTTTACACGTCTACATTTTTTCTTTCTCTTTTATTTAACCCTTCCTACTTCTCATCCTGTAAATCCTCTTCCAGCTAACAGCGGATATTGTGCAAACGACTCGGCCATCATTGAAATATCACTTGAGTAACACTAGGAATGATGTAAGTCAACACCTATCACTGATAACTGTTTCCATCACAGACGTGCATTCACAATGAAAATGTTATCTTTTCGCTGCTCGTATAAAAATCTAATTTCTTGGTTTTCTCATAGGATAACAATGATTCTGCTCATCATATCTATACTATATCATATGATAGTTCTCTCTCTCTCTCTCTCTCTCTCTCTCTCTCTCTCTCTCTCTCTCTCTCTCTCTCTCTCTCTCTCTCTCTCTCTCTCTCTCTCTCTCTCTCTCTCTCTCTCTCTCTCTCTCTCTCACACACACACACACACACACACACACACACACACACACACACACACACACACACACACACACACACACAAATACAGAGTGTGCAATGCAGTGGAAATATTACCTTTCTTTCTGTCCTACGAGAGGTTCCATGTCTATCATTTCTAACTGACATAGTTTTCTTTTCACGTATACCTGCTGGTAGTGTGTCGGACGAAGGGTTGCATGGAGAATAGTCTCACGGTTTGGTGTTACATCTTTCAACTAGTCGTGAAATTTGTAATGGAGTAGTTCACTAAAGCATGTAACCCTTTGATGAGCAAAATGGCTTCTTTATTACCTGCTCATCCTATATTCCTATGATCCTCCTTCTCCTACCGGTTCTAATTTTTTCTCACACCCATCTCATCTAAATTCCTACATCTTCATCGTATTCAAGCAACAACAGCAGTAAAAGATGCAGCAGAAGGAGAAACAATAGCAACAGTAATAGCAGAAGCAAACAGCAGTAGAAGAAGAAGAAGCAGCAGCAGCAGCAACAGCAGTAGCAGTAGTAGTAGCAGAAGCAGCAACAGTAGCAGCAGCTCCAGCAACAATGACAAAAACAACAATAGTAGCAACAATACCATGAACAGTGGCAGGACACTTAAGCAACAATGCTCTATAGATGCTTTCCAATTGCGTTTAAGAAAAATTCAGTTAGATAAAAGAACCAAAATGTTGCACAGTCTGCCATCCTGTCATCCTTATCTCCTGCGCTGTCATGGTCCACTTGAGTGACCCGGTCGTTCACCACACACTGGCAACGTAACAAGAACAAACTAAAAGGAAAAATACGAAGTTTTCTCCCAGACACACCTTATCCAATATAGTTGACACTGAAGACTTCCAAATTGAATTCATCAATTAAGTAGAGCCGATACACTATTTTTAGCGTCAAGGGTATATCGACAACAAGAAGATTAAAGGTTGGCTCTGACGTGATCATGTAACACCTATCAATATTTCAGTCGACGCCCCGCCCCCTCGCAAGAGCCTGACAACGCAGGTGGTCTCAGGTTATCAGAGGCGCGGCGGACACAAAAACGGCAAGACAAGGACAACGACACAATAGTAAAAAGACAATGACACGAAAAATATCAAATAGAACACGACAGCAACATGGCAGCTCAAGACACACTTTCTGACGGCGTCAAGTACCTCCTCCTCCTCCTCCTCCTCCTCCTCCTCCTCCTCCTCCTCCTCCTCCTCCTCCTCCTCCTCCTCCTCCTCCTCTTCCTCCTCTTCCACCACCTCCTCCACCTCCTCCTCCTCCTCCTCCTCCTCCTCCTCCTCCCCCTACCCTAGAGGTGCTCTTAGAATCCCTAGAAAACCACTAACACAAAAGACTTTTAACACATTCCAGGTAATCGGATCGACACAAGAGGAAACAGGAGAGACAAGGTTGGTGGGTGACTCCATCCTACGTGGGCAGCTGATTGAGTTCAGTGGACGCGCTCCAAATAACAGAAAGCGTTACTGTATTCCAGGAGCCAGGCTTGACGATATAACAGATGTATGCGAAGAGGTCACCAGCGACGCAGACAATAACACTCTTTTTATCATCCACGCAGGAACAAACGATGTGTCATCCACAAGACCCGAGGAGTTGCTTGAAAAGTACAGGAAGATGATCCGCCAGTACAGGACAAAGTCTAATAACATTGTTATTTCAGGCATTCTTCCCAAGATAGATGCTGAACCGAGGTTCTACGGCAAGGCGCTCATCATCAACCACAGACTCGAATCCCTCTGTTCACAGGAAGGTGTTGACTTCCTAAACCTGTGGGATGACTTTTACAATAACCCACTTCTTTTCCAGTACGACGGACTGCACCTGAACAGTGTTGGGCATGCTCGCTTGGGCAGACTTTTCAGTGATAAAGTTTTTCTTTATAGGTCAAAAAACGCCGAGCGGACGAGAGCAGCAAAGACATCATAGTTTCTCCGTGTAATGCCACCACTGAGCCAAATAATAATGTCACAGCTGATCCAATTACTAACGTCACCACTGATCCTAATGCTAATGACGCTACTGATCCGAATATTAAAGTTTGTTATGTAAATGCTCGCAGCATCAGAAATAAATTCACTGATCTTGAAGCTCTCGCCGCAATGGATCAGTACCATATCATAGGAGTCACAGAATCATGGTTAGACACGTCGAACAGAGATTACATTGCAGAATTTCAGTTATCCGGTTATACAATTTTTAGCTGTGAAAGAGAAAACAAAATTGGTGGTGGTGTAATCTTATATATTCACAGCTCGCTCCATCCGATCTCCCTTAAAACAGAACCCATCAACGGAGTGGACACAGTTTTCATCGAATTAAAGAGTAACTCGAGCAGAAAAATACTTGGATGGATTTACAGACCACCAGGAAGACCCGCTGAAATTGACCGTTTGCTTTTCGAATCAATCTCCGAAACAATTAGTCAATGTGAAACAATCATTATGGGCGATTTTAACTTGCCAGTAACGAGATGGGGAAATCCGTTAAGATCACATGCAGGACACGACCTGTACACGAATTTATTAGAGAGCGAATTACATCAACACGTTCATGAACCGACGCGCGACTTAAATACCCTTGACCTCATTCTTTCAACAAGCGAAGAGATAGTCAGCAACGTAAATGTTGGCCCAGTTTTCAGCTCAAGCGACCATCGGATAATTACGTTCAACTTGAAAATGAAGGAAATAAAAGTAAATGACAGTAAGGAGAGGGTACCAAATTACCAAAGGGCAAATTTCACCAGAATGCGGACAATTCTAGAAGACACTGACTGGAGTGAACTGTTGTCAGAGTCAGAATCAGATATTGATAGGTCATGGGAGGCCTTTACCACAAAGCTGAACGAAGCTATTAGAGTATGTGTACCGTATCGTTACAGACGTTCAGCAAGGAAGAATAAACCAAAATGGTGGAACGATGAGATAAAAAACAGCCTCTCTCTCAAAAAACACGCGTACGATAAGTATATATCAACTAAAAACCAAGATGACAAAGTTGAGTTTGACAGAGTTCGTCGCGAAACTAAGAGACTAATAAAGCGCAGCAAGAATAACCTTGAAGAATATATAGCGGAATCATGTAAATCTAATCCTAAAGAATTTTATAGTTTTGTTAAGAGTAAAAAAGCCCTTACCTGTAATATCGGTCCACTTACTAAAGGACAAGGAAATCACACAAACGACGAAAATGAAATGGCTACAATCCTAAACAACTTTTTTGCATCCGTATTTACAGAAGAGGATTGTTCATCGTTTCAACCACTCGAGACTAGAAGAACCGAAAACTTCTTAAATGTTTTACTCATCGTAGAAAATGACGTTGAACAAAAAATTGATAAGATGAAAACTAATAAAACCCCTGGACCAGATAAAATTTCCCCGAAAATCTTGAAAGAGGTCAAGCATCAGATCAGTAAACCGCTTGCAATCATATTCAATAAATCCTTAAGGATTGGTAAAGTTCCATCAGATTGGAAACGTGCTAATGTAACCCCAATCTTCAAAAAGGGAGACAAGTCACAACCCGGAAATTATAGGCCAATCAGTCTGACGTCAGTAGTATGTAAATTAATGGAGACAATCATTCGTGACAATATGGTGAAATTCCTTGAAGACAACGATATAATTAAACCCTCACAACATGGTTTCCGTAATAAACGTTCATGTCTAACTAACTTATTAGACTTCTTTT